>JAAXYX010002399.1:0-17662 GCA_036851915.1 Ptenothrix huangshanensis
CAATTGCATGATTGCCCCGGCTACCTTTAGAGGCAGGCTATCTTTAGAGGCAGGCTATAATTAGAAGTTTTACGGTACATACATTTCTATATTTAGATGCATAGAGAACAATTTATCACACATACCGTATAGGTAGTAGGTAGTTTGTATTTTGTATACCTTTTTTACTTTTTTCCTATACATATAATCTAGAAAGTTTTTTTGTTGGGTCTAGCCTCTCCACAAAATCAGTACGATGGTACAAAAATATCCCCGAAGACAATAGAATTTAGTTACATTACATTTTGGAATTTACAATTTTCCCTGCAGTGTTCAAAATTATGGCTCGAAAAAGATCGACGCTGGGTAATAAAAACTTATATGTAAGATAACTGCATTACTTTTATGGACTACATGTGTAAGTGGAGGTCAATTTTCCAAAAATGTTGCACTTGAGTGGGCTTTAAGTTTACACTCATTCAAATTTCCAAATTATGGTTCTTAAAAACAGAAATTGAGAATTAAATCAATATTCTAAAAAATTAAAGAGTTAAGTAGCAATCGTCGGGTCGGTACCCTTTAAATAATTTGAGTAGCATAAAGGCCACTTGTTTTAACCTGAGTTGGCATTAAGGTGGGTACAGCTTTTAGCATTGATTTCATTTTTAAGTATGTATTTCAGTACATTGTAAAACTTAAAGAATCTTAGAACTAGAACAGAAAACAATACATCTAAAACGATAAAAACACACCAGTATTTGACATAATCTTAAACGCAGCCTGAACGTCTCTTGACTAAATTCAAAAAAGGTAGGCAGACATACTTTTTTGACGGCGTCCCGAATCGAGTTTTAGCCGGAAGTCGAGCCAAGAGTTATTGTGATAGCCAATGCCAATGCAATGCAATGGACGTAAGGAGATGTTCGTATATGTAGGGATGTTACCGCAAAGGCTCCTGAAGTTACCCTACCATCGAGCCCAAATTTTCAACACAGACCCATGATAGTGTCTACATAGTTTAGTTTATCCTATTTTTCCCCGCTAAATGGTATGGGTCTGACCTTTTCCGGGTTTTTGTGTCATGGTTATGAGAATGGGAAATGTCGACTTTCGACAAAAACTAAAATCGGAAACCTACAAATAATTTGTTTATCGAATTCAACCTTTATTTGGTTTCAAATTACAAACAACAAAAATATTGAATTTAAAATAAAAGGTAGCTTGACTGTTGCAAGTTACATACATAACAGTCCCGCATTTGTATGGAAGCATGAATAGATAGTTCTCATGTTTCTGAATCATATGTATAACATGTGTTGGTTTAAAGCTCATGACATAGTTGATTCATAAAATAATTCCAGAACATTGGGCAATCCATAATGATAATTAGTGAGTGAATGAGAATGAAATTCAAAAGAGTATGTAAAAATATATTAAGATACAATTAAAAAATTCAGAATAAATAAACATTAATAACGAGATACTAGATACAGTGGTTTCTCGATATTGCGTACTTTTTGAACCGGATTGTTTTTAGTGCGTTGTGTAGAAGGATGACTTTTCAATGTCAATAAACATTTGAAGGGCAAATCCACCGTAATTAACTAAATCAAGGATAGCAGTTTTTTCATTTCCGTCAGATGTTTCGAACATCATTCTTCAGTCTACAGCTTGGATTTAGCTTCGCTGTTTTGTACTCGAACTGTTTGTCACAGCAAATTAAAACTCTGAATTCACTGTTGTACGGAGGACAATCGTAATGTGTTGTTATGCAACTTTACATCAATCGTATGTACTTTATGCGAAGGCTTACGTTATACAGAGGTACACTATTTGGAGAGAAATTCGCAATAGGACTAAGAACGGGCATTCATAAAAAGTACTGTATGAGGAGTTTTACGTTACATAGAGATATGTTATATCGAGGGAGCAATGTGCAAGAATAATTCAATATTACAATGTAAGATGCACCTGGAGAAAGTAATTCAAGAGGAATTCGTCAAAAACTACTTTTGCCCGGCAAAAAACCTTCAATTTTTCTTTGTTTTTTAAGTCAAAAAATAGTTCTGGACTAATTGGCTTTGATTCATTTTTCTGTAAGCAATTTTAATTTGTATTATTATTCCGAAGGAAATCGTTTTTAGACAGTGCTGACTCAAATATAGTCAACAACAAAAATTGTATGCGAATATTTCTCGTGGTAAACATTGTTGTCTTGTTGTGAGGGCCTCACAGTGAGGCAGAGAAAAGCGCAACGTTGCAGTTGCTGCAAGTGAGATTTTTGGTGATTTTGTCTGGTCTTTTTAAACCAAAAATGATCAAAACTAATCCAAAAATTAACAATGAGAAGAGTGAAACTTATTTCAGAGTGTTTTGAAAATTGCTGATGTCAATCAAATTGAAAAAATATGCATCAATTAATTCAAAACTTTCAAAAATCCTCTGTTCAACAGTAATACTAATGTTTAGGTCACTTAAAAGGTGCTCTCGTAAGAATCAGTTCCATTCGGACTATTCACGTGAAGCACCTTGTATCTGTCATTACAAGGGCATCTATAAATTGCGTATTGGCAAACAAAATGCTATAAATGCTTCTCTGCAAGAACCGTGCACAAAATTGCTGGTTCTCATCGACAAAGTTGTTTTCGTATCGATTAAAATATCCTGCTCTTGCGTGCTTTATATTGTCATTAATGAAGGTTTAAAGTATTTTGAACATCATTTTTCGATAACAGAGCTCGGGCCGATCAAAGATCGCTGGGCCATTAGCTCATTTTGGTTATATGCCATGCACAATGTTCTGCGAATAGTGCGAATATGCGGTATACCTACGCTCAATGTCAGCCGAATTCGCCAAAAGATGTAACGTAATAACAAACATAACTAAATAAAGTACGTCAAACTTCTACATAGGTATATGTTGAACCTTTTGAACCAGGAAAATGTTGCTAAAATGCAAACACCAGTGATAACGAAACGAAATTACAACTAACGTAGTTCCTAGTTTCCTATCTGGAGATGTGCGAAAACGGCGATTCTCAATCAACTGAATTTAAAAAAGCAAGCCACTACGAGAGTAACATACTTAGAAAGAACTAAACGCAAACTAATGAAATCGTATGAGTCGAGATGCTAGGATGATAGTATGATAGTAGAGGAGATGATTGTGATTGGCGATACTCCGGCTGTATGAAATATACGAAAGGAACATATTGATTGTACATGAGTGTAATAATTTATTGTATCACGACACTGGGTATAGTTTATAATATAGGGTCCATTCATTGTTCCATTGCATCTGTTAGCTTAACTGGTACAGTATGATAAAATTAATTATTGTGTGGTTATGTACGGTCACATAGTGATTATGGTATAATCTAGCTTTAAGTTATTATTATCATCATAAAACACTAGTATAATGATTATATGCTAATGTTTCGTAAACACTTAGTAGATAATGTACCCATGCGTATTATTAAATCATTTTGTAAGGTTAGGTAGATAAGATACATTTTAAATGGGTATATATACGCAATTTGGATTCACAAAAGTTACATAAGTATGCATGTATTATAAAATATCCATTTCATAATTATTTTTTTACTAATAGAACATACGAAAGTTGTCGTACAAACAAATCAAAAACAAACCATACTAGTGTTCAAATGTCACATATACAGGTGTGCATAATGTTAGTAGAGTCCTTGTATGCATCTAAGTATGTATGTGGTTATGTAAGTATTTCAATTATAAGTATTCATTTTCTTTAGTTTAAATTACCCAATTCAATTTCAAATGTCAGGAAAAAAAACGATTGTCAGGTCGATAGAATCGAATTCGTAGTACAAACTTTAGTACTCACTGTACATCTACTCCAGCTAATCATTGTTAATTGTAGACTGAAACAATTAGTATTGAATAACAGTACAACCGCTTCTGAAACCGATACAAAATTAACAGGCAAATTATTCACAAAAAGAGCCTACGAATTTTTCAAAAATGAAAAACCTACGAATCTGACCTGACATTTAATTGACTCTTGAAATTAATCACATCAAATCAACAAAAATCGATGACATACGGTATTCATATATACGAATGCATTCAGAAAGAACTTGAAAATGACAATTGCAAAACTTAGAATAAGTACTCACATAATTATAATTATTATCGAAGTTTGAAACATGAAACGACGCAATTTTCTTATGGAATCCGCACGCATTAACTTAAACGTAGTCTAGTAGAAGATATCCTCCAAAAAGTTCATATCGTCTTAACAAAAACCAAACCGTTCCTCCCATTCATCTTTATCATGGCCAAAATTGAAAGCGACTGATTTACACACACATGAATCGTAGTGATTTTATTCCAAATAAAAACAGCTGTCTTCTGTTACCTCCTATCGAATAGTAAAAAATGTCTCAGAAAAATATCCGACTATTATTTATACAGTAATTGAAAACTTTACATAAATAAACCATATTAATTCCACATATGATTATACGTATGGAATAAATAAATATATAAACTGCTGTCAACATAAAGCTCAACGAAGATAGTTTTACCTTGGCTAAAATCAAACCATCGTTCTAGTCTACTATGGCTAAGCTAAAACGTAATGTATGTACTCTGTATAGTTACTATTCAATTCTATTATTAATTTGTTTTGCCTACGAGAGCAAGACAGCCACGTACCACCCCCAACGTACACAACAAAGAACAAACCGAGCATATTGTACTTAAAATCAATTCATTTCTCATTGTCTTACACTTACAGTAATTTCGTATTTCTGAACTTAAAATCACCATATAATCTACACAATTTACGTACTGACAATGACTCTCCGAAAATCGTGAACTTCATTCTAAGTTCCTACACATAATATTAAAGTAGAAAAAACAATATGACTCTATTCTGATCTTTGATCGTAAGTTTGAAGGTTGTTCACCAGTTGTAATTATGTATTCATATCTCGCTGCAGTTAATTTTAATAAGTACCTATACAATCTAACCACACAGTATTTTACACTGAAATATTTTCTAACAAAATTTTTTAGCGTTCAAAGCACAGCTATCGTCAACTCGCCTCCCGCATATAATTATATAATAATAGTTTGTCTAGACTTTTGTAAATTTAATAGAACGTCATTATCCCAACAGTATATTAAATGTATTATGCAGTTACCGATCATCTAACATATTATACGTTTAAACATGTCTATAATACGCCACCTGTACGAGTGGTACTATAAAGTCATAATTTGAAATTGCAATAATTTTGCTACCCCTTGGTAGTTTTATATTTTCTGTTATGCCTGTATCATTGGTAAGGTAAAACTTGAGAATTTCATTTGGATTGTGTTTTTCATGTATACATTTGCACAAGGGTATTTGCATATAATTATTGTAGTTATTTTAAGGTTGTCAGTTATTTGAATCCAAGACATGGTCACCATATCGCCTTCCCTTGCTCGTTGCTTACAGACATTCCTTACGATTAGTCAAATATAAACCTACTTCACCTTCATTTTAATTACTTGCGTTTGCCGTGTATATTGAAATTTAGTAATGTTCTATGTACGAATAATCTCTCTTTTTAATGCGAGCTTCATCTATGTTTCTATCTACAAATATGCTGTCACAATAGCCACAATAACAGTAGAAGTATCGGAATACAGAAGTACAGTACACGGGGGTAACACCAATCTATCTTTTTCATTATTTTCACAACACACTTTCTACTCCGAGAGCCTACGATGTCAGACACAAATGATGTTTGCTATCCACTGTAGTTAGAGTGTCAACATGAACAACCTACAGAGGAACCCACAATAGTTTTGCAGTTTATAGTTACATTCTTAAGCTTATTGATTTGTTGGAGTCAAAACAATTATTGACCTTTACAATTATATTGTTGTTATGTTCTACAACTACCATATCAATCGTCTCACGTCTACACTTTGATGCAGTACTTAAGTAACCATTTTTATAGTAGTAATAATATTAAATTTTTTGATACAGGTACTTCGACTGTACACAGTAATGTTACACGCTCCCCATTGTACAATTAGCAGTATTTACTTGATAAAATTACTGCAATTTTGAATTTAAACATTTTTATGCTATTTTAGTAGTTTTGCACTGAATAATATTTTGAGTTGGATTACCTACATATATGAGAAATGTATTAAATAAACTACCTCATCAAACATTGGATATTGTATGTAATCATTGTTATTATCTAATTAGAACAAGACGCGCTAGTTTTTTTTTTACAAACATGTATATAATATTATGAAAAATGTAACCAAGGCGCATTTGTATTTGTGTGACAACTAATAGCTCTCTGTGTTTACCGTGTTGTCTATAAGTAATTATCTAAAATCGTGAGCACAAACGAAGTTGTAATCTAGCCGAATGATACGTTAGTCCATTGTTAACTTGTAAAAATTATAGCAACTGTACAATTATTTCTTATGTAGGATATAATGTGTACCAAATGCCTGAACTTGTAGATGCTTACGAGTTATACTATACATACATCACGTTGTATCGTAATTTTAATGTAATGAATAAAATCTGCGGTTACGCCGTGATTTTTTGTTTGTTTGTTCATGTTGAGGATGTGTAGATTCTTTAAGTTGATTTTGTGAAAGATACTAATATAAACTCTAACCTAGCTTCCTTAACATATGCACGCTTAAAATATTTATCCCTAGCAATCATATTTTGTATTTTGTTAGAGATTTCTGGTGGGGGAGGCTTGCCGTAATCAATATATTTACTGTTCGTCTGAACCATCTCGTCCTTAATTAAATATTTACACATTAGTATCAATGAATATTTTACAATTACTTAATACATTCATTTACGCTTTTCTAAAAACTTTTTCGAAGCCAATACTATGCAATCTACTTACATAAAATTCGAACGACACTATCAGCTAAAAAATGATAACACTTAGTAACACCTACAACTATGAATGGATTCATATACAATTACATAATATTGTATCTGATGATGAAATTAATTACCACGAGCTCCTTTCATAACCAACGGCGACGAAGAGTAAGAATTTTACACAGAATATGTTACAGCCGTTTGTAACATTTGAACAGTAACAATATTAACTATGTACAGCAATGAAGTAAGAATTTACAATATCAACATTAATACTATAAAGTATATTTATACATGTATATTCAGGATTCATTAATACTATCATTATTTTTCTAATCAAAGAGAGAAAGGAGATCATCCGAAACGGACAAGGGTGTAGAGTTTAAGTTTGAGTTGTTTCCACCGTTACTACTGTCTCCACTTGACGGTGGCGTGGCTAAGCCTGATGGCTCCAGGTACGAAAGCAACTCTATCGGATCCACTCCACTATCGGGTAAAAGCTGTGTGGTAATAAAAACACGAAATAGGTTATTCACACATTCATACGAACACCTTATTATACTATGACTAGTAAAAGTATTCCTTAATTGTATACTTACGTTGAGCCCTTCTTGCCCCGAACCTTCCCCATTTATCACAGCTTCAGGGTCGAAGTTCAAATCTGAGGGTAGGTCAGTGTCTGGAATGACGCTTGAACTATTATTACTGCTATTGAGGCTTCCCCCTGTAGCAGATGTATTACTATTTCCGTCAGGATTTGAACTATTAGAATTAGGGTGATTACCACCGGGGGGAGGAACACTTGGGGGACCGTTGCCGCCGAGTGGGGTATGAGCTGCACCAGGGGTATGAGGAGTGTGCGGTGTGTGAGGCGTATGAGGTGTGTGCGGCATTCCTGACATTGAAGTCGATGATGTCCCACTTGTGCTATTTGTACTCGAAGTAGTAGCATTACCCACCGGTCCACTACTGGTTCCATTATTACTGCCAGTGATGCCTCCATTATTTGAGTGTACGGGTGGACCCATCTAAGCAAAGCAAGTGAGTCAGAATTATTATTTTAGATTCTGGATCACTGAATCGACAAGCTAAATCTTAACTTTTCTAGTTTCAACAAACCTGTTCATTAATAGTTTTTTCGATGGCATTAAGAGGATCTAGCGAGTTGACCGATTCCGTCAGTTGAGATAAAGGGCCGTAGTCGGCTCCGAAATCATAGGAGTTAGATCGAGGCATATTTCCATTCGAATTTCCAGAGGAACTGCTGCCGTAGTTATTCATCATTGAACCACTGGCTATACCTACAAAAGAACACAACAACCGTGACAAATAAGTACGATTTCACTAGACCAATCTTGACATATATTGCGAACATACGCAGAATAAATGAAGAAATTTCACACGCGCAGACTACAACGTTCTGCCGCAGACTGAAACAGCAGCAATTCAATTTATTCCCCACGGTCCAAACTGAAATTGATTTGATTGTAGCCGAGCACTCAAAGCTTAAAGAAAAAATCTAGACAATACTATACCGGAGTATAGTTATGCACAGCAGACTGGCATTCTTTCACAGACCCTATCTTTTAATATAAGTATTGACTCGTAAGTGCACTTACTGTTCATGTCGGGCGGGCCGAATGGCGACATGACCATTCCGGAATCCCAGGAGCCCATAGGCGGCAATGGCATGTTCATATTCCCTGGACTGACCGCCTTCACCCGTTTGGCACCACCGCATGCATCCGACTCGTCAGGCTCCGTCTGTGTCCAATAATTTGATATCATCATCTCATTACATCATCATACCCAAGTCTTCCGAACCAGACATATTAGGTAGATGTTCGCAAGTAACAGTGACTACTTATATACATCCGTAACACTGCACCAGGGATTCGAATTAACTCCCATGCTTACTGGCATAGAACCCGTAAATAAACAGAATGCTACCGTGAAACCCAAGCCAAATCACTAGGTCACATACCTTAAACCCGGGTACATTCTTTGATGGCCTCCAATTAGCAGCAGAGTCCAAGGTAACTTCCTCAGCTTCGCTAGAATTTCCCAGCGCATTCAGAATACTCCAGATGTACTGGTCTACTTCTAACCCCTCCAACTGTGCTGGTTTGCTGCAAATAAAATTATATCCCAATGGGTCAAGGATTGCATCTAATAACAAGATCACAGTAGAAGCTTAAAATGTACATGGTAACTTAAGGATTTTTCAAATCCCTCACGCAGTAGTTCTCCTTTTAAAATAACTTATTTACAATTGCCACAATCGATGACAATGAACTTCCTTGATTACAAGTACCTAATACAAGTCAGTCGTTCATCAATTTGTAGCAAACAGTAACTTTAATCTAGACGTTTTTGTATTAGTCAACACCCAAGGATTCACACTACGTAGAGGTTTTCCTTGAGGTATCATGTGCTAATGTAGTACAGCTGACAAGGTGTGTACACAAAGGAAAACAATATTCATGACTTACTTGCAGACAGGACACCTCCAAGCACCCCGCTCGCAATTCAGCTGAAGATATGACTCTAGATCAAAGCACTGAACATGCTTACAGTCATGACCCCTCGCTGGCAATGTTATCCTCTTGTAAGTAATCGGACACTTCAAAGACACCTTTAATAACACACAATAATTATCATAAGTATGAGCAAAAAAAATTTCATCCACCTTAATATGTAATCATATACAACTTGATCATCTACTACGTGCACAAAGTCAGACAAGCAGCGCGATAACCAAAACACAAACTAAATTAAAAAGTGGATCAAAGAAATTCGTAAAAAGTCAATCACCCTGACTGCTTGGTTTGCAAATTATTGCAGCCCAACAGGAAGGACCTTGATGCACAGGTATGCATACACGAGTATAGAACGGGTGGCTAGCATTGATTTACTCATTCCTTCTCACTCACATAATACAACCGACAGCGTAACGCTCAGCGTGGTGGCAACTTACGCAAGCTACTATCTGCATCAAGTATGGCTTTAGAAACTTATGAAATCTGTACCAATACTAATTAAACGCTGTGCTCGTTAGTTATGCATTTGTGATCTGTAACTATGAGGTTAGTGAGCATGAGAACGTCATTGACAGCAGAGCTTCTTGGCTGGATACGAAACCACCACAGACACACAATGCACCTACTTATTATTGCCGTTAAGTAACTGAACATAAATTTTTAAAGACTACAATATCCCCACGAGAGCAAGACGTAATAAGTTCAGGTAAGAAAGGGCGGACATGCAAACATGGACGAAGACAGGAGACTGCTCCTGATCTGAAACATACTTGTAAAAGTAGAAGATCTATCTGGTTGATATACTAAAGCGTACGAGGAACAATGTCTACTAGTCCAATTCATCTTTCTACATGGGTGCTTTGGGCTCTGTGGATCTATGTTCCATTTCACATTTTCCAGCTTCAACATTATTACCTCTATCGAGGGAAAGTGAGGGAGGCAAGAAAATGAATTTGGCGGCCGTAAGAAAAGAAAGAAGAGCAGAGGAGTGGAGGAAGAGAGGAGCAAAAGAGGATTGCATTCGCTATAAATGCTTCCAGTGTGAATATAAATATCTGAACACGTCTGTAAGTATACACAAGTTGGCTAGCATTGCCACTGCCAACAACCTCTGCACAGAAGGCACAAGGACTATTTGAAAGACAGAACAAGGCCCAGTAAACTAAAGTACGGTAAACTGACTCACATGACTGCCACAGCCCAGAGCATAGCCTTAGAAATGGGGATGCGATAGTGAAAGCAGGCTAAAGGTAAAGCAGAGGCAGGGGCAGAGTAAACTACTTACATATCTCGCTTCTCCCTCTGATCCTATCTTTCTAATGGCAAGCGCAACTCTTTTAGTTTTCTCCAGAAGCATCGGAATGGCACACAGAATAACCAAGTCATCCTTCGCCTCTGCCTGACTATTCTTCAGACTTGAGACCAGCCACGAACTGGGGTCGTACATACGCTGGTGCACGTCTCATCGTTTCTCTCCCGTCACTCGTCCCATACAACTTGGAGAATCTCCGTTTTCTACACGAGCATCTCTATCTGTCTTTCTTTTTACTTGGATCTTTCTAAACTACGCATTTCCTATAACAAACTAGTCACATCGCTCACTTGCTCCGCTCTCCTTCTCCTACTCTTACACGCTCTAAACATCCACACGCCGAGAGACTCTCACAGTCTCGCTCACTCTACCTATTCAACCTTACTAACTTTTCGGATAGCTACCTTTTACCTTTCCTTACCCAGGTTTTACCTACCAAAGTCCTTAGTAGGCACACCATAATAGACAGCTGAGACCTAAGAACACAACATTCATGGAGAACAGAGGAAAAAGACTACAGAGTGAGCAGTAGTGTGTAGTGATGCTTCTCCTTTGGAAGAAATCGATGCGGTAGAAAGAGCCCAGATGCTTCATTCCATTCTATCCTTCCTTCCACTAAATTCAACTAAACTATAATAACTATAATAGTCGACTTTGCCCTACACTACGCCGACTAAGCAATGCATACCGGACATTGAGAGACAGTGAGCACACAGCTCTTCCATTTCTACAAAAATACATACACATAATGCACACCGAGTCAAACCTATACGTACACATGTCTAGTTGCAAGTATTCCATTCCATTTCATTCCCTCAATCTCCTGGCTCCTCTTGTCTCTATCTTTCCTGTCTTTTATGTTACTCGACAACTTTTACAGTTTCCACGAAACGACGACTGACACAACCTGCAACTTCTATCACATCCCCTATACTCCGGTAGTTCCAGCACTTCCAGCACCAGACACACACTTCAAACGCGTACATTTTCTTATTCAGCTCCGCCAATACGTGCAGTACGCATTACACCATGTAAGACGTAGGACTACAAGGTAAAAGGTTCATAACTACAATCTTCTTCATTCCATACTCCTCATCGTCTCAAGTCGTTACCAGCAGTAATGCACAAGCTAAAGTCAGACCCACCAAGCTTTCTAAAGCTGCTCGGCTCTTTCAAAACCTTAAATTCCTATTGCACATTATTCTCTTCATAGTACACATTCAAAGGGACAAACTTGTAAGAAGTTATTTACTTTCTCCTAAACAATTTTTTGATTTTCCTCCTCCAAACCAGTTGCCGGAACTGGTTCACGAAATTAGTTGTCTTTTTTCCCAAGTTGGACAAACAGCTCACAAGCACTGCACAATGAGTGCTGTCAAACAGGTTTTATAAATAAACAATGTCCACTGTTCTGTATAGCACGCTTCTCTCTACCCGCCACCAAAAAATAAGGATAGAGTTCTGATTTCCTATTCCAGTGACACGAGAGGGATGGCAAATGAAGTCTGATATTCCCCAAGTATACAACATTACACTTTGTTCCAGGAATTTCATCTTCGTTTCATTAATAATGCTTTAGCAATCTTACATATTTAACTTACATATAAACATGTACGACGCAGCTACAGCATATGTCGACAAACTTTCTGGCGCATCCTTTGCTTTGTTCACAACTTTCTCCTTTCACGCTCCCCACACTCCAACTTTCACTACTTGTTCGTGGTTACAGACTATTCATTTCTAAGAGTACTCAGTCTGGAGGACGCTCTTTTTAATTCATTAGTATCTAATTTTCACATTTTGATGAGTACTTCTTTGAGTATCTGCTCTCTTTCTTATGCTCCACGATGGTTACAAGCCACTTGGAATTGTTACTACAGTATTGTAATAATAGTGGTGGATACTAATATACCTACTAATAGTACTTAACCCACTATATGCACAAGCAAATAATTCTCTTTTGTATACCTATCTAATGATGGTGAGAAAGTAAATCAATAATAATAAACAGGCATATTATGATAGCTGGTCTAAAAATACCAGCTCAGCTATCCCGATACACTTACGTCACTGCTAGTCACACGTACGCTCAAACAAGTAGAGAAAAGCAACGCAAAATACACGGCTAAGGCAAAACTTCAAAAGTATTCCACGTAGGCTCAATATGATAATAAGATGCTACAACTGAGACAGAGAAACCCATTTAAATTCATTATTCAGTACACACCTTGATAGCAGTTTGTTCCACTCCATCCCCGTCAGATCCGCCCATACTGTTCATGGCTCCGCTGCTATTAAAATTTCTTTTGATTTTCGTGACGCAGTGCTCGGCAGGGAGGAGTCGTTTTCGAAGCAGGCCTTGAAGGACCGAACGGACACTCGGGCGATGAACCAATTGAAGCACAAACAGATGAGACTATTGCCATAAATAAAATAAAATATGTGGATTATACAGGGATGAAGAAGCTGCAAATCTTAATTAAAAGAAACAAATAGTGCACACTTTGCTGTAAAACGAAAATATAAGTACTTACACAGCAACAAGCAGACACTGTAATTTGTAAAGTGTTGCGACTAGGCAAACAAATGTCTTTGAGGTACAGTGGCTTATGAGATGCTTTGTTTTCTCCACGGTCAATGGATAGGGGGATAGCATTGACAGAAACTTGAACACTCGCCGGCCAATTTGTGTTCATCTGTCGGTCTTCATGGTGGAAACATTTCAACTGCAGTTCGAGGTCTGACCTATATTTACAACAAAATATATGCAATCAAATGCCTATCTATGCAATACCGAAGAACCCCAATAACGTGAATTAAGTCTCGTTTTAGATCTATTGTTTACGTCTACTCATCGTGACATCCAGTAAACTACACACTACTAATTAAACACAGTCATGTACACATGATAAACTATATGTTATGTTCAAAACTGATACTTACCTCCACATGAGAGTCTGATGCACGGTAGGTTTAAGGTGGAAGACATGATTGCTAACTGCAAGGTTATGTTCTAACCTGAATGGTGCGAGAATAGTCCCATCTCTCACCGCAAAGGTGAGTCTTAATTCGTCATCTGTTGCAAATTACAAACAAAAGACGGTTAATTAATCTTTGATTACGAACAACACAAACGAAGATGAAAGACGAGATCTTTGCCCAACTCTTCCATCAAACATAGTTAGACTGAATGTTGAAAATAAGACTTGCAAAAGGTGCTTACTAAGATTGGTTGTATGTATCACAGGCTTAGTGTCCCCATTGGGACTCATATAAGGAGGAATCGAAGAGGCTGGCGTTAAAGGAGGTGTGGGGTTTCCAGGAATTGGACTATGCTGGAAAGAGTGTATTGGGCGTCCTCCAGCAGGAACAACAGCACCATTATTTCCTGTACCGCTACTACCGCCACTTATCCCTACAGGTCCTCCCGAGGAACTATTTTCTACGAATGATGAGGGTGGAGGTCCGTTAGAGTTAGGATACTGATGACTTGATTGTTGATGCTGAATGAAGGAATTCGAACTATTGTTATGGTTTGGCGGCATGGAACTATGACTTGGTGGCATGGAACTATGGCTTGGCGGCATGGAACTATGACTTGGCGGCATGGAACTGTGACTTGGCGGCATGGAACTATGACTTGGCGGCATGGAACTATGACTTGGCGACATGGAACTGTGACTTGGCTGCATGGGACCATTTGAGAGATGCTGGTGTTGGCTCATACTTTGGTGTGGATGCTGCTGATTAAGACTTTGGTGAGAATGAGAATGTGGTTGCTGCTGTGACGGTTGGTGATGATTATGGTGTGGATTCATGGGCACTTGGTTCATCATGGAATTGTTCATATTCATACCGCTCATGTTCCCCATGTTATTCATACCACTCATACTATTCATATGCATACCGCTCATATTACTGGGGTTCGGTGGGTTATTCATCATTGCCGGATGACTATTGTGGTTGAGCATATTAGAAGTTGTCATGTTGCTCTGCGAGTAATACTGTCCATTGGTCACTGAGTAAGGAGGAACAGCGGTCCCTGCCGACTGATGATGAAGTTGGGGATGCCGCATCGATGATGGTCTCATACCATATGACATTCCCTGACCTGGACCAGGGTAATGACCAGAATAATTTGGCCTCGTGGGACCAGGACTGCCATATTGCGCCGCTCCATACTGCACAATAAAGTAACTTGGTTACGCATGCTTTACATTAAATATGCCTTAATGCCATCACTTCATCCCTTTGAATGTTGCAAAATGATCCAACTAATCTACCTCACCTAACTAAACTAACACCAAACACTTACCGGTGTGCACGAGCCACCGTTATAAGAAGCTGGATTCATTTGGCCATTTGGTGTCATGGGTGGTATGGGTCCATTTGGGGGGCCGGGATACCCGGATTGAGCCGAACTTTGACTTCCACTTCGTTTTTGGCTCATATGAGTTGCGGGATTAGGATATGGTACGCTTCTATTACTACTACTTCCATTCGATCGCCCATAGCTTCCAGGAGTGGGTCCCGGCTAATTAGGTAAATATTAAAACAAACAACAAATCAAGCCTATGCAAAGCAGTGATTATGTGTAAAGGAGGAATGATTGCACGCTCTAACACAATACTAACGTAGGTGTCTAGAGATAGCTCAATTTCACCATAACTTTGGAACAGTCATTGATGAAATACTCACGTCGTGGAACAAGAACACCTAGAACTTAGACTATATAGAATCAAACTCAGAGTTAAATTAAATTGTATTAAAAATTACCTGGACTCCCATCCTCGGATTACTCATGGAATTCGTCATACCAATATTCATTCCATTATTGCTGTTCATCATAACACCGCTCATTCGTTGATTTGTGTTATACTGCATGCCGTACTGACTTGGCATAGAGTTCATCTGCTATCAATTAAAAGAAATTATTGCTTAGGCTATTGATAAACACAAGACCTCTGATCTCTTCCATCACTACAGCCAAATTCATGAAAAACTATCGAAAAATATCTCTATTCTATAACAGGATTGTCATTCACTTCAGTCTACCTACCTGACCATATTGATTCATATCTTGTCGTTCTTGAAGAGCCACTACACTTGCAGTTGCAGTTGCTGTAGCCGTAGCTGTGGCTGCAACCATTGCAGCGGTGCTTAATGCGTTAGGATTTGAGTAATTTGGGTCTTGACTATTTCCTCCTCCAGCCGGTATATATCTAGATTACAAAACACAACTTTGTTCTAGTACTGTCAAGATAATAAGGAGTCCATTTTTCATTGTACACGTCATGAAAATGAATCAAAGTTTCATGCAGTAAGTCCAACACACAGTTTAGGCTGCATTAACCAAGTTTGAAGTTACTTACCTTTGAGGGTAGGAACCCATACTGGAACCAGCGTGATTAGAGGCGTATGGACCCTTCATGTAATTCGACGGACCGCCACCCCCACTTGAAATATTTCCCTGATGACCCATATGATTAGCAGAGGTACCGCCAACGCCAACTCCACCACCTCCTCCACTACCAGGATAGGAAGAGTGCGGTCCGCTCTGTGAAGTTGAACTTAATCCCCAGACGGTGGTAACTACAGACAACTGAGGATTCTGCATGGACTGTCCTCCGGCTACAGCCATGTTACCAGGACCTCCTGCTGATCCCCAGTCTGGGAAACAAGGAGTACTGCAAAACCAAAAGATAATTTCAAAATTAGCATCACTGACTTCCATAAAAATTTAATCAATCATCTTTACTTAAATTCTGTTGAAATGTTATGCACTTCGTAGATGCATTTTGTAAAGCTTCCAACTCATCTAAGCCATTCACCAGAGACCAAATCGTAAGTAATAGTCAATACCAATGCAGAATTTAACACATCTCAAATAACTAACAATTTTTAACAACTGAAGATCGAGCTCAACTGCAACCCTTTCAAAACACAAACCCATAGCATTAGTTTGGTAGGTACCTATGTATTAATTCTCACCTCATGTTTGTATATTCGTGGTAATTTGAATTAGAGTAGGACTGATATCCTACGTAATCATACGTAGGACCTATTTCTTCCACATCAGAGTTTGCAGTTGTGGTACTACTAGACGAATCATTTGTCGATGCCATAATGGTTGGTTCACGGTGTGAATCACTTATAGTTTCTAAATTAGTTTTTCCTATTTCTAAAAAATTATTACCCGTTCCCTCTGAACTCTGCTTATCTAGAAATTCACTTACACTCAAAATCGAGGACTTATTGCTAAAAATGTATTCGTAAATTTCCCTAAACTCGTCATTAACAATATCAAAATTTCCTTCCATTTTTACAAAAAAAGCATTAAATAGTCCAGCTGACAGTTCCACTTATAGAAAGCTAATTCAAGTGTAGCTTCAAAGTGTGAACATTAAAAAGTTAAAAGTTACGAGTCGTAGTTAGTTGTGTTCTACAACGGATTACCAAGATGTAGTTAATAGCGCAAAAAATTGCCAACGGCGATCAACGAAGTTTATACTAGTATGTACACTAGTAATATAAATCTACTTAGAAATGTAAGTATTTACTACACCCTCTACAGTTTGATTTGAACCACGAATGGAAACTACGTTATGTGGTGTGGGGTTTCTTCTACTTCGACCGTGAAAAACTCTGCAAGTTGTAACATGCGGGTGAAACAATGGTATAATTTTCAATTTGGCAGGGTAGGTAACTCCGAATTAAAATAATTAATTAAGGTTAATTGTCGAAGAACCCGTTGAAGACCAGACAGGCTTCCCGGCACTTTCCGCGTATCCCAGAGTGAGCGTCTGAGCCGTTTGTATTGCGGCAACAGGCGATGCGATGGTGGGAAAGGGAATTGGCAAAACATGGAGGCTTCAAATGTGCCGCGCACATTTCCTTCTAATTATTTCCTGATGCTGGCCATAGTGTGAT
>JAAXYX010002400.1:0-17661 GCA_036851915.1 Ptenothrix huangshanensis
CTTTCATCATGTAGGTAGTAATTATTTTAAGAAGTTTTATATATTGATTTACCAAATGTTTATTTAACCAAGCTCACAAAGCAAACCACAAAGCTCCTAGTATGAATAATCTGAACAAAGTTGGAGTTTTGTTTGACCATACTGGTTTCAATCAACCAAGCGGTACTTGGTACTAGTTCTTGACGATTCACATTAATATTGGATTCCTAGCTGGGTTCGTTAGTTCAATAATATCATATTCACTGAACTGAAAGGATTACCCTATATAGAATGTATCTAATCCGGTTCCAAAATCAAACAGCATGCATATTTTCAACCTGTGGGGTTTCGTATTCCTGTTTTTACTCCTTTATTTGTACACTTTAAAACCAAACCGATATTCCAAAAATATGCATACGAAAAGGGGAATGACTCTGTGGGAATCAATACCATCAGATTGTGTATAAGCATTCGTGATGTATTTTGAGGCCTGTGTATGAGACTCTCATTACCTCCTATGTATTTTAAAAGTGCATGTAAAATAATTGAGTGAAAGCTATACCTAGTGTACTTAATAGTTCATTGTAGAGATAATGCCGTCTTTTAATGAATATTTTGGGAATTACTTGCTCATAATAATGAGACGGTAGACCAGGGAAGTATAAAAGAACTTTTGAAAATCGATGATGGAAATCGGGGTAAATGATAAGTACTAAATTAAATAGTTTGTAACCTCAATATGATAAAACTGTAACAACTACTACTTTATTGATAGATAATTGATGATAAAATATGATTACACTTTGTTATAATACTGTTATAATGTTTTGGTGACTCTGTTATAATACCTGTAGTTATGAGAGCCTGGCAATTATTTTTGTATCGACCATTTTTGCAGGAAAAGGAAATAAGACAGGGGCGGAGATGATAAGATGTTTACGATATATGTAGGTACTTGGTTGTTTGGGTAGGTTTTCATCGTGTGATGCAAGAGCGTAAACTGGTTTAATAGAATTCCTCTGACTTGACACTTGACTAAAGTATACGTTGAAAATGTCCATATTTATGTTCACTGATGCTTTGGTGAAAGTCTTGATACAAGGCAACTATATAGTTTAGTGTTGTTTAGAAAATTGAAAGGACAACCGCTGTTTTCTCGTTTCACTTTAATAAACGAGTAAGTGAACTCTTTTCCTTTCAGTCTTCAAGGGTAAACAAATACGTAATAGAATAGGAATGTTGTATATACCTATCTGTATTATGAAAGGCATGAAAATAGAGGGTAAAATACGATCGTTCAAATCAGCATCACTTAATTATGCACCTAAATAATATGCAATAAACTACGTAGTTGCTTTATTGGTTGCAGTCATCGTCGAAATAAAATGGTGCATATAGAATAGTAGAGATTGTAGACCGAGATTTAATAACTTTTTTCCTATCTTGATTTCAGAAACGCGGTGAGCTTCTCATTGGACTTTGTTATTTACCAACAGCAGAGCGAATGTCAGTCACAGTTGCAAAAGTTGCGAATTTGAATCCGTACTACAGCAGTGGAGCAATTAGCAAACAAAGTAAAGTGTTGCGAGAAGATTCTTAAGTTTTGTATTACGTTTTCTTTTTCTTTGTCTTTGAAACCTTCAACTTCAACCTTGAACGTTTCTTAGTCTGCATCTTATTAGTTATATGTTAATTACTTTTAAGAATGGCTGTAATCATGAGTATATGATGACGTAGAGACTATATATATAGCTAATTTCAAATTAATATGATCTGAGTCCTGGGTTCATAAACAGGGAAAGTAATTACTTTTATAAACATTTACTCTTCAGGGGTCTGTTGTCACGTTTTCATGTAAAATTGACATCAATATTGTCCAATGTAATCACGCGGGTAGTTTGCATCCCTTCTTTCGAGACTGCAGGAGTTATTATGTAAGTCGACCATGTTGACAGATATTTAAGTCCCTATTTGGATTGTTACAAAATGTGATCACGTTTTCCACCGATCCCAGGAACCCCAGAAATGCAATCTGAACTGAACCATGCTGCTTCGGTAGATAATTACATACAACAACCCCAAGGCAATCACGTGAATCATATGAAGTTTAAAAAGCAGCGTCAGGAAGGGGAATGTATTATTGGCATAGATTTAAGGAGCAGGCATAATCGAAAACACTACAAATCAGTGTAAAAGGAGAATTTATGCTGCCTTATTTGATGGTTTGGAGTAAACAAACGGCATTTATAGGGTGGTAATTATATTCCGTTTTCAAACTTGCGGATTTATTTTGACGGTTCAGTTTATTGTACTGAAGTTGTACTACACTTATTATTGAATCCGTTAGATAGAAAATAAAATAAGTACCTACCTAATTTAATTTGCTAAACGCAACCGCACTCTCCGTCAACAATTGAAGCGTTGTCTGGCAAAACGGACTAAGTCCATTTGGGGTGATTTTACAGGAGAGCCAAAAAACTGTCAATAGACTTCACTCTATTTAACGGAAATTGTCTTTTTGATGAATTTTAAAAAATAATGGCGATGAGTTGTAACCGTTAATATTTTGGCTGAAGCTATCTCTACCTCTTAGGGTTCGATTTCGCTAATAATCTCATTTTAGCTAAAAATGGACTTATAGTCCCTTTTGCCAGATTATTCTTTATGACTGTGGCTTTTTCTAAACATACCTACCTGTGAGTAATGTTACAGTTCTTCCTGAACGTTCCAAATATTTTAAAGTGTTCAAAGTTTCAATGACAGGAAAATGAAATGAGAATTATGTGCGGGGAAAATATAGTTTTTTAATCAGACATATTTTAAAGCAAACTTTTGTTTTCCAATGTGCAAGTAATTATACATAAGTACCTACCACTGCTTAAGACTAATCATATGTAATTAAAATTTCGACGTCGTGGTCATTAAACTTACGAGGTTTCGTCTCCCGCGTCCATTGTAACTCCAAGCTTCCAGGGGCACTGGATTATGACTGCACTGTTTGTATGTGTAAATTTCGCTGAGCAAAAATTTGTGGAACGGAATGAATAATTGAATTTAGAACCATAGGTAACTATGGGAACCTTCATAAGAGCGTATGTAAATTTGTAAGTAGGGAAGTTTATAAACGTCAGCGAAATTAGTACATCACCAATGAAAGGAATCAAATGTAATACAAGAGGTCGAGAAAGTCAATTAGTCAAAGCCACAAATGCAATTTAAATTAGCGTTTCAAAGTTTTCTCTTATTCAATTTACAGTTCGAGGAAATTCATACTTAATTTTGTAGGATTCGAGCTGGTTAGATGGCTTGCGTAAAATGGTGCATGAAGCATTAGATCGGAGCATAGCAAACCCGAAGTCGAATAAACAACTTTGTTGTTGTGTTGTCTTTGCAGTCTCCAGGATTATCGGTAGACTAATATAAAATATGTAACACAATAATATTTACCTCTACCTATGCCATTGTGTGCTTACAGTGAAACCAGAATGTTGTCGTTGCTTTGGCAAGCAAAAACACGTAGTGATTATGCAGCAGATTCAGATTCAATACATCAGATTGTGGGATATGTTTCACATAATTATTTTTACAGCAAGATTAAACAACTATCCTTTTAAGCTCTTAGACAAGTACCTACAACATTCTGGTGAGACTCTGAAGTTTCATTTTCGAGCAGGAGTAAAATGCATCAACTAAAATCAGGAAGCCGTACAAGAACTATAGTTCGGGAGTAAAAAAACATAGAATTTTTACCGATTTCAATACCGATCTGAATGGAAAACTTCAGTTCAATATGTAAAACTATATAAGTACTGGTCTGTTGGCAATCAAATACTGAAGTTCTAAAAGATGAACAGGGTCCAGATTGGAAGTTGGGAAAATGACAGTGTTCCCAATACTTAATAGTATGCTTTTTGACACCGTAGTATTGCACACGAAGCAGAAACTGTTTGCCAGTTTATACAACAGCAATTAATGAGATTAATTGGTACCACGAGCACAGTCGCACGGTACCCCCTAGAACTTTGTACTCCAACATTTCGTAACCTTGCACCCTTTCAACCCGCATCCTCTTTTCGACCTAGTCCGTTGAAAATGTTTGGAGCTGGTAATTACTCATTAATAACACAATGATTTCCGACCTTCACAATACCTATCTAAGTTAGATAATAAGTGTGTAACATGAAACTATAGGTGTAGGTAAGTTATAAACCGTGTGTGTCACATTCCTCCCAATGACCATTTATGATCGTAGTTGATAAAAACAGCCACTGCTTCCGAAGTTAGAGTTCCTGTCACTTTTGCTTTCCTAGAACTAGGAACCGTTATCTGGTATGACATTCCAGACAAAATGCTCATCGCCAGAGACCTAAGTTAGGTAATTGCCAATCCCGGAAGCGTATTTGAAAGCAATCAGCTTAACGGAGTCTGGTCTGGTAGTTCACCAGAAACAATTGTCCTGTAATTTCCTGTCCGTGTAGCCGACTAAAAAACTGAAGTCCAAAATCAAACAGGCCTTTCAAAGCATATAGGTACATCTGTTGTTCATGTCTGCAACATGGTTAATGTTAAGCGTCATTTATTCTCTTTGTCTATGATGCAAGTTTGAATTTGAAATACCTTCTGCAATAATATAATTACTATCGGTCAGTGGCCGATACCGTACAATTACAAACTGGGCATCTGGTTCCCTTCCGAGAATCTTGCATTGCGCATGGCCATTTGCCATGCAGATACCAAAATAATTCAACAACGATAAACTCCGAAAAAGATGCGTCCATCTTTGGATAGCGACCAGGAATACGTACCTACATAGGTATCTTAATGTCTACGGATACCCCGTCGATCTTTAATAGCCTTGATTCACAGTTGTATTATTGACTGGGTACCTACCTAATATTAAAAATAACGGGGGGCCCATAAATTAAAAAATCTGTTGGCACCATTTTTATCCTACCCTTATGATACAACCATTAAGGCTAAAAGTACGAATTAAAGAATATCATTAAGTTTGCTCAAAACGAACTCGGTGGCAGATAAATGGACTGCACACGGTTCACGGCCCTTGAAGCTAAACAGATCAAATGAATAACGATGGCCTTACTTCAGTTTATGGATTTCATCTTGTAATTAATTGGCATTGTATTCTGACCGATTGCTCATAACCTGGGGTACTGATTAAGTTATTGATCGGTGGCTGACACTGACAATGAGAATGTCTGGACAAAAAGGAAGGACAATCTAGGCTTGGAGCCAAGGAAGGCGAGCCAAGGTTGTTTTTCTACTTACGTGAGCCAAGCAACCTTGGCTAGGAGCAGCAGATTCTTTTTAACATCTTCATTAAGATATAGTTAATTGCGTTGAATTTGTTATGTTGTAAGGATTCATCTGGTATTGCATAGAACCATTGTGTGTTCCTTTTACATTCTGCGTCGTTCACTAGTACGTCTATATCATAACTGAATAGCATAATCCACAGGAGGATTAAATAATGAAAATTCTGTTCTTAACAAAAGATGTTATTGGCGACGGTGACTGCCAATAGAGCAAAAGTAGAGTAGGTAACAAATCTCCTTTACGATGAGTTGATGACTTAATATCTTGTGGGATAGAGGTTAGCTTGGACTTCATATTGCCACGATTAATAGGTATACGTATATATACATGAACAATGATCAATTCCATAATAGGATGAGACTAAAGATGATATTAAGGACAGAAACTGTAAGATAATCACAGGAAACACAATAGTGCCTGGCATGGGTACCAGCCACTTCATAGCGTTATTAGTATCCTAGACTCCGGTATGCGTATGCAGTTCTATCAGCAGCAAAATAATTCTAAGAGAGTCTACGACTATACGTTTACCTACATATTATATTTCCACTATCTGAATACCTTCCAGAAGCATCTTTGCTATTGTTGCAACGTTGCAAGCATGAGTAAAGGTCATAGCTACAGTGAAGATTCGACCTATGCTAGAAGGAAATAAATAATTACGTGATAGCGTTGAATTCACTGAAGTTACACCTATACCTTTGTTTTGACCTTTTGCTTTCACAATAGGCTTAATGAATAGGAAGTGAATCGGTGGAGGTTTGGGTGATGTAGGAGTAAAGGTGGGATGCAAACGAATTTTGAAGAATAAAATTTGCCAATAATGAACACGCAGCATTCTATATAATAGGGGAATAACTACGAATATACCATGATCATTGATTCACATTAAATCTTTCAAAGCCTCCCACTGCTTGCAGATGAGAATAGAATGAGAATAGAAGAATTTAATTATTGTAATGCCACATATGTATTAATGTTTCAAATTTCTTTGTTTTCCTCAAAGGTATCTGCTACATCCGAATCCTTTTGATGAGAGCAGACACTGGTCGGGTGCTGAAGCGAAAGAAAACAACTTACCAGAAATTCAGCGGAAGTATAACAGACCAGCCTCTATTCAACGAGACACTTGTTTTTGACATGCCACCTACAGAGTTGATTCAAACAGTATTGCTGGTTCTCGTTTGTCTAACGGACCAACCTCCATCAGGGAAGTATCAGGGTCCTGGAGATGCGGAGTCATCAACATCTGCTACAGTGTCACCCACATCAAGTACAACATCAGCAGCGGCTTCAGCAACTCTTGCCGCAGATCCAGGACTATTCCACTATTCCGAAAATCTGAACCAGAACCAGGATGTACAACAAAGTGGAGGTGAAAAGAATGGGAACACTGCAAGTGGGGCACGTATTGAACGGAAGGGAAGCGGCTGCGAACTTCGCTACCGACCATCCAGAACGAAAGATGATGTTGTTGGGAAAGTTGCTTTTGGCTTCGGGATTAAAAACCCGATTGGTAAATACCACTGGGAGAAAATGCTCCGAAATCCAAGGAATGTTACTACAGAGTGGCACAGTCTCAAGTAGAAAACTCGGATGCAGAGTTTCCTGTATTAAATTATATTTAGCGTGGTAAAAAAACTGTCTATAACGTTTGTCTTGTATCGTGTAACATACAAGGTGTAGGTTAAATATTGTAACTGTTAGAGTATCCATATTTATAGCATCGTGCATAATAAAAATGATTCATTATTACAAAACACTTAATGTAGGGCTAGCCGAATTTATTTCATCTAGATAATATTTATACTCGGTTTACGATTTATGTGAATAAAACCACTAGTCTTCAAATAATACGTTTTATGCTTTCTGGCTAAAATATAAACATATTCTAAGTTTCTACGTACCTACATGTTCTATGGTCTTGTACCGCAGGCAGTAATGTCAGATGATTTCTTAACATTGGAAATTTCATTTACAAACTTTTTTGGCAAATAACTCCCAGCTAGTTACTATTCCAGGCGAGTGCGGTTAGAACCGAAAAAATGCAGGAGTGACATGAAATTCCTTCACTCGCAATTTTACGTAGTATGGGTATAGCATTATCGTTGTTGTCGTCACTGTCATAATATTTCTGGAAGCAGAAAGGAATCTGAGTAAGCTAGGACCAAGACCAAGTAGAACCAGAGCTAATTTCATTAAAAAAATAACTCATTCACCAAGGTCACTTCGTTCTTGTCAACGTCAATCGTACCTAAACTCTCACGAATTCGGAATTTCAATGCACGGACTGAATCATGATTTTTTTCATCATGCCCTAAAACCGTAATTCCAACTGCAAGTGCAGACCACCCTCCTACGCTCATTTTCTAACACGATAACGACAGGACCCATTCGGAATTTAGGAAATTTTACCCGAATTGATAGGATAGGGTTACTAGTTACTCCCACCATGGTATCGGAACCAGTTAGGGTATAAGGTATATGCCCAACGTAAATGTGTATGTATCTTTTCCATTCTTTAAGCCAAGATCAAGATACTCTATAATAAAAAAAATAATAAAAATTAACCTCAAATGAAATATTTAGGTTGTCTTGTCGCTGAACAATAAGTTTCGATTTCAAATACAGAAATAAAGGAGAATAGGCAACAACTCTTGATTGAAGACACTCGCTTGTTACATTTTTGTGTAAACTAACTGCGAACTACAATGGCTTTACTTTCGTTTACTATACAGAAACAATTTAATTGCAATTGGATAATTCTGTTTTTACATTAGTATAGCAGAAGCTGGCAGTGAACGTAAAGTATTAGATATAAAAAAAACATACTTTGTCCTGGGTTTGTTGCTTTAGAGAGAGAGAGCAAACTGTATGTACATACACTATATATATACATGTCATATTATATTATATACATGATTTTTGGAACGTTGTAAAAAACTGAAATAAATACTACAATGATGTTGTAACGCGTGAGTACAAGTATACTACCATAGTTAAGTTCTTTATTTAAGCCAGAGTCGTACGAAGTAGTTCTGATGGTGAGTCGTTGTCGTTGATCAGCTTCCTTACAAAACAGACAGGTACTGACAAAAAAATATTTAATTCCATACGACTCACGCAACAACAATAAGGTTACAATTCCTTTTTTTAAAAAATGAGCACTGCACGACGTATGGCGCAATTCTACGATTTTGCAGTAGGGAACGCAAAACAATTATTGAAGGGCGACTAGTTCTATTTTAGCATTATCAACTGAGCACTTAATTAATGGAGCTATAAGTAAGTACTAGAAGCGTGTCGATCCAATCCAATTTGATACTGATCGTTCCTTATTTCCTTTTGTCCAAAGCACGTATGCTGCAGCAAGTCCGAATCCAACGGCACCACCAACACCACATTTTCTTAGTCCAGCTGTAAACAAGTAAAACAGAATTAACATCTAAACATCTGGGCTAATTGAATGACCTATTATAACTAAAAACCATTAGACATCTCATTCACATGTAAAATACAAGTTTGATTAAGCATTTGAAAGTCATACTTCGTGATACAACGTGAAAAAATAACTTTGGTGCATACCTGTCGATTTATATAATAATCCAGTGGCTGTTGCTGCAGCCAATGTATTTATGTCATCATCCTCTTCTCTCACCCAACTTAGAAAGACACCAAAACCAGAGTACATGAGTGCCATCACACCGAGAGCATTTCCGGTCGTGGCTCCTCTCTTTCCAATATAATTCAGTAATCTAAAACAAAAAACACTCGTTATAGCAGTACAGTGGAAATCTTTCATTCACGACAAATCTTCTATCAGTCTTCAAACATCTTTAACATTATTAAACTGACTCCGAAGGTGACACGGTACACAATCTTACAGCACATTACGGTAAAGGTACACCACAACAATATTCTTTATATGCGAGATGCATTTTGAAATTTTATACGTTCATGTTTTAGTGTGGCTTAATGGCCAACTTTATCAACAAATTCTATGAGGATCTCATTTAAACAACATTAACAAGCCATACAAATGTTTCAAAAAACTGATCACAAACGAAAAAAATTAACTTAGAACAAACATCCTCGAATGCTGAGCTTACTGAGTTCGACGAATTTTTGCAGCTTGCCCTTTAGTGTCTTGAATACCACGATATAAACCAGTTAATCCACCAGCACCTGCTCCTAATAAAACTGAACCTCCAATTGTGCCGAATGCGAACTCAAATCGTCCCCGCTGCCTACTTGCACCTTCGGGAAGAATAAATTCTGGTTCTTGAACTACGTAAGGATCTACACTTAGATATGGGGATAATTTTGATGCATTACTGCTGTACACTGAAAACACACAAAAACGAAATTGATTAGTTAGTATGTGTTCATTCCGGGAGTTCACTTGGATCAGATAATAGAATAAAAAAAAATTTGCAATAATTGTAATCAAAACATATTTCAATGAGCATATGATATTTAGATATCATTAAAAATACACAATACATAATAAGTGGTTATGTTTTAAACGCCTAATAAATTATGCCACGCTTGTTCTATGAGGCACAAGGAAAATCAGAGGTTACGAGCATAAAAAATAATAAAACAATCGTGGAGTGAAGGAACGGGGAAGGAACCGTATTAAATTAGCAGTCTTTGCTTCGAAATGATTTTTGAAAATTTTGTAGTCATTGGTCATGTTTACGTGTCAACACGAATTTCGGTCTCAATATATGTATATGAAAAAAAACAGTGTTTTTATCCCTAAATTTATAATACGAATTCTATGATGCCGATGCCGCCCTTCCACCTTTGCATGTGCATGTGCGTGATGCTTTCCGTTTGGTTGATTGAGCCAATTTGTATTTTCATCGTTTAAATGCTAAAAATCAAACAATATAAGAATTATCTGCTATGATTGCGGGAGCTACCAAATTAAAAAAAATCGGATTCCAGGGTTATCAATAATATTTTCCCTGCTTCCGCCTACGGACAACGGGAAGTCCAATCAATAATTTGTTAATAGCTACATACATGCACACCACGAGACTACACATTCAACATTCAACGAGGTTGTTTGCCGTTAGTTATCCGATCTTGTATTAGTCATAAGTATAAGTGTGATTACAATAAGTATTGCGTAATTGATAATGCGTTGCAAAAATGATGGAAGTTTGTAAATACATACATTATTTCACATTTTACATTTAACTTCCAACTTTTGCAATCCAATTAATATGTCGTACGTAGATAAGAAAACATCCCTTTAGATTAGATTCTGGGTATTTCATATTTTCCTTTGATTCTTTGCGGTATAAACTGTAAGTGATGATATTTAAACATTACCTAAGCCTTAGGCATACAACATACAAGTATTATTAGGTGCATTTGGAATTTAAATAACTCCGATTACATTCTATATATTTAACATTATGCGATCATTTTTTGATATTCGTATAATTAAATTGTTGAGAAGCTCTTATTACAGAGAAAAGCAAAATCACAATGGGAACATATATGCATGAATGAAATATTGTAAATTTTTCAATTTTATAATTTATGATGCAATAGACTGAAAGAATAATTTGGAAGGAAATCACACGACTCACCTGAAACGTTCATAGACGGATCGTCTGAAGAATACGTTGGACTATATATACCTAATAAATTTTTTAATGAAGAACCCTCTTTCTCCATTTTACTATGTGTATAGTTCGGGTCGGACCCTATTTTGTAAATTTATAATAATTGTGCTAAAAACAAAGTCAGGGTCACTTTTAAACACCGGAGTTGGTCTACTAGGATTTTGGTCTACATTGATTTACGAGTACATTTCCACTAATCCACTACTTCACTTGAGAGAACTACAGAGAACTGTGAGTTTCCGAGTTTCACATGGAGCATGCTGATGGCTGCGATCCCGACGATGGACTTTTGAATTTATCTATTTGCCACACCGCCGGATGTCATGCGATTTTGCATCGCTAGATGCTGCTACCTCAAAACCCCTGGAAATAATTCATATTTCAGCGCAAGAAAATGTTTATTGACGAATGAATACATTACATACCTGGCTGAATCGGAAATCTGTTTTTTTGTAACCATAAATTCTGATTCATTTGTGTTGTTTAGATTCAGCGACGATGACGATTACTATTACTATTCTCTGTAGTTGTCTGGTCTCACTAGAAAACATTCCAATGCGCTCAAGCAGAATATGGAAGCAATATTTTTCTGATTCAGCATGGAAAAATATTTGAGACGTTGAGACTGTTAACAACAACTTCACAATCAGAAGTACCATGTAAGAAGTCTTAAATTGCATTTTCCGTGATAATTTTAATCGTTGACGGGTTATCCCGTGAATTTTTGCTCCCCGAACGTTTAAATAAAATAAATGCGGTGTTTTAGTTCTACATGAGTAAGATTCATGCAGATATCGTGCTGGAAGGTTTGCAAAAACCCAGAAAGGGATATCAAAGGTTAAAATTAGTATGGGAAACGTAAGTTTAAAAATCTCAATTCTGATTTTGAAGCCGAATTCTGCATTTTCCGAAATGTATGTGAGCTTTCTCAGGAAAATGAGCACGTGCAAGACAGATGTTAAGCAATTTTGAGTTTTAATGCAAGTTTTTTGAAACAAATGTCTGTGTTCCATATCCTTTGTGACTTGTGAGCATCTTGAAATCAAGTCAACCGACCAAGAGTCCAGAGCTACCTGTACCTACCTTGCCTTCGAATGTTTGCACGTCACCGGAGATTGGAGATTCTTGTTTACGGAATGTATGAGAAGTGAGAATTTCATCCCGAATTACCTACCTATACAACTTATTTACAAAGCGGATCTACAACTTGAGATAACCTGTTAACTGTTAATAAGTTTAGAATAAAATTCTAAATTTTATAGCGAGCTATAAGTAACGTGATAAAACGGTGTAGATTTACATTTCAAAAAGATCGATGATAATGCACTGTTATGGTATAAGGAGCAAAATTTCCAAACCCAAACCAAATAATCGTATTTATTTGCTTTTCTATTTTGTTACAAATATACCCAAAATATTCGTCCCACTTTTTTAAGTTTTGATATTATTGTTATTTTACTGGCTTATGTTGGATTGTAGAAATCCGTCTCCTCACTGGCGCTGGTGTTTTGATCGGATCTTTTCCTTTATTCGCTCGAACAATCTCCGTTGATTTTATTGTTTTCGGAGATGCCTTCTTCATTTCTTCCGGATTCAAGGCACTTTCTTTGTTGATATTTTTGTTGTGCAGCGATGCTGTGGATGATTTATTCAACTTTGCTTTAGAGGTTTTCCTATTTGATGATTTGACGTTATTTGTCGTGCTGCCGTAGCCTCCTGGCTTTGCTTTAGTGTCGGTTACAGTTTTAGTATTATTAGTTTTACTAGTTTTACTATTAACATTTTCATCTTCCACACGTTTTTGTTTAGCAGAACTAGCGCTCAGTTTCTTTGAGTTTGGCGGGTTTGAATTTGTACCCAAGTTTTGTTTTGAACTCTGTTTTAAGGTTGTACTTGGTGTTGATTTTCTTCTTTTAAGTGGGGCAAAGTTGGTGTCACCTGTGACGGTATCGGCGCCATTAGCAATGTTGGGGTCAGACTTAGATTTTCGTTTTACACCACTACCACGATCCACGGTGGTACTTACTTTCTCAGCGTCTGTTGCATCAGGTTTAGGAGAGCTTTCGTTCCTTTTGTTCGATTGTTTGTGACCTTCGGTGTTAGTAGTTTCTTGTTTGGAATTTATTTTTACATCGGTAGTTCTAATTATCCCCACTTCATTTTTAACAGTCGTTGTTCCATTCCTTGACTTTGCTCCTTCAGAATTGGTGCTTAATTTTTTGGCGTTCTTCTCAGGCTGGTCTGGTGAATTGTTCTGGGTTTCAGTTGTTGTAATCGCTCTTGGACCCTGGCCTGAATAACGTTTCTCTTTAGTTGCAGTGACAGCTGTTGTAATTTGAATTTCTTCCTCAGGGGTTGATTTTTTTACTTTATTGACCGTCTTTTCACCGCCGGTTCCAGGTCCCGGAGATTCTTTACTGTTTTTATGTGAACCGCTGGATCCATTTACTGCAGATCCTGTACTGTTTTTGTTTTTCTGTGGACCCGTGGATCCAGTTATTGGAGATTCTTCACTGTCTTTCTGTTGTCCTTTGGATCTAGTCACTGCAGATCCCGTACTATCTTTCGGTTGCCCTCTGGATCCAGTAACTGCAGATCCCGTACTGCCTTCCTGCGGCCTTTTGGCTCCAGTCATTGCAGATCCCGTACTGCCTTCCTGTGGCCTTTTGGCTCCAGTCATTGCAGATCCCGTACTGCCTTCCTGTGGCCTTTTGGCTCCAGTCATTGCAGATCCCGTACCGTCTTTGTTTGTACCATTGGCCCTAATTATAGCAGGGTCTTTACTTTTATGTTCAAGGCCGGATCTAGTTACTGGAGATTCTTTGCTGTCTTTCTGTGGCCCCTTGGATCCAGTAACTGCAGATCCCGTACTGTCTTTCTGTGGCCCCTTGGATCCAGTCACTGCAGATCCCGTACTGTCTTTCTGTGGCCCCTTGGATCCAGTAACTGCAGATCCCGTACTGTCTTTCTGTGGCCCCTTGGATCCAGTCACTGCAGATCCCGTACTGTCTTTCTGTGGCCCCTTGGATCCAGTCACTGCAGATCCCGTACTGTCTTTCTGTGGCCCCTTGGATCCAGTCATTGCAGATCCTGTACTGTTTTTTTGTGGTCCGTTGGATCCAGTCACTGCAGATCCCGTAATGTCTTTCTGTGACCCCTTGGATCCAGTCACTGCAGATCCCGTAATGTCTTTCTGTGACCCCTTGGATCCAGTCACTGCAGATCCCGTACTGTCTTTCTGTGGCCTTTTGGATCTAGTCACTGCAGATCCCGTATTGTCTTTCTGTGGCCCCTTGGGTCCAGTAACTGCAGATTCCGTACTGTCTTTCTGTGGCCCCTTGGATCCAGTCACTGCAGATCCCGTACTGTCTTTCTGTGGCCCTTTGGATCCAGTCACTGCAGATCCCGTACTATCTTTGTTTGGACCACTGGCCCTCATTATAGGAGGGTCTTTACTTTTATGTTCACCGCCGGATACTGGAGATTCTTTACTGTCTTTTCGTCGACCACCGGAACCAACTGTGGGTGCTGTATTCATTTGATTTGGATTTCCGGCGGAACCGGAGGTAGCTGTAGATTTTTTATTCAGTTCACTTGGATCTCCACCCGAACCTGAACTTTCTTTGGGTTTTTTGTTAACTTCACTTGGATTTCCAGCCGAACCCGAACTTGCCGTGGATTTTTCATTAACTCCATTTTCCTTTGGACTTCCACCAGACTCGGATTTAATTGGGGTTTTTGTATTAATTCCCTTTGTACTTCCACCGGAAGCATTTCCTTGATTTTCTCCTTTATTTTTACCGCCGGGTCGAGCTACCGCTCTTCCTTGAATGATTTTCTTTTTGCTGTCATTTGTCATTTTTGCTGCGCTTCCTAAGGCAATTTTCTGTCTCCGATCGAAACCACGTACTGTCTTACTCTCTATCTTTTTTCTTGCCACATTAGCGACTGATGCACCTCCCTTATTTCTACCAGCAACAGGAGCGAGATTTTTACTACCAGAATTAGTTACCGCTACATTGACTTTTTCTTCGGGGTGTACTTCCGATGTTAGACCCGATTTACCAGGAGTGAGAGGAGTATCTTTAATAATTTTGCTTTTAGTTTCTCCGTCCTCAGTTTGGTTTGTAATTTTTCTCCCTCTTATAATTCCTTCGTTTGTGTTCTTTTCTGCTTTAGAACCTGGACCTGGACTTGAACTTGGACTTGGACTTTGACTTCGATCTTGAATAGTTAGTTCATTGGCTGTTTCCTTCTCAGGATCATCAGGGTTAGGGTCTTCCACTTTCACTTCCACTTCAGGTTGGGGTTCGGTTTTCTTCATCTTCATTAATTCTGCTACGATATTTGCCATAGCTGGAACTCGAAATTTTTGAACTGTGAGTGTGAAAGTAATATAATTTTGGTTAGCTAATTTAATTATAGACCTATAACGTGTCTGCGATTTAATTCAAGAATATCGAGGTTGCAGTTTTGGAGGTCAAACGTAATTAGTTAAGTCAGTGCACAAAGTTACATACAAGAAAATTAATTGGATTTTGTTTTTATTTTAACTTCTAACCAACTCCTCAGTTACTAGTATTAATATCAGTACTATCATTACCCGCCAAAGCTCTCTCCGCTGCTACGTTTTTGGAACTTTTCTTACGAAGTGGCGTTATCTTCTGTGTTGTTGGTCTCCTGCTGGGTGGTTTGCTGTGTGGAATAATGTGGTGCGGAATTTCATTTGGTCTTTCGTCATTTCTTTCTAGAATGTCTTTATATCTACTCTTATACAACCTTTGCCGTTCCTTATCTTTCATTACTTTCTCCTTTCTTTCCCAGATATTATTTTTGTCTTCTATAGCGCCACGATGAGCTGGCAATGTACCTCTTCGAAGTTTTACAAATACTGGCATTTTGTGGAGTAGATCACAAGCTATGATATGTTCAAAACTTTTAAGTGCAGCGTATGTAACAGTTTGGACTTTCGGACTCGAACTATTGAGATTTATTGGTATTCAAGGTTGTGTGAATTCGGAACTTAATTAATTGTTATAGTTATAGAGTGATATGGTGGACAGAACTTTCAGTGAATATTTGTTTCTTGCAACTTTCTTTAACGAAACGGCTTCTCCTTTACTGGATGTATGCGCATTGCAACAGCGAAACTTCCTTACAACGACACCTCAAGGGGAAGGGTGCTTTTGACGTTGTAGAGAAATGACGTTATAGACTACATATAACGTCGAACGTCGCTAGTGGCTGCAACGTCTAGTTACATAAAAGAATGATTAAATAATTAAATGATAGATAATTAAATGATACAAAATGTGACAGCACGTTGCACTGATAAAGATAGTCAACCGTGAATAAATGATTTAATTTAATGCATTATTAATATAAAATATGCACTGCAGTAAAAGAAGTGATTGAGTGTAACGTGATCTTACAGCCCCAGGTACATTAAAGTCCAAAATGCTTGACGTTATAAAGTTTACAAATTGATCGTGAATGCAACTGGGGGCAGGTTGCAGATTGCAGCATGACGTTATAGAATGTGTCGTTATTAACAGTCATAAATATACGTTATGGACGCATATTTAACATGAAAAAGCATAGGCTGTTTGACGTGGAATGCTATGTGTATAGTTTTAGGGAGAATGACGTTATAAAGGGTGTCGTTATAACGAAGTTTCATTGTACAATAAACGTTACCGTAATATTTCCAGTTCAAAACTGGGGAGGACTGCGCCTTGGATTCGCTTAAATGTTGACTAATAATGACTAATTCTAAGTTGCTGCTGCTATTAGCTTATTTCATAACATTGAGTGTTCTATTTTCTATTCGTGTCTGTTTGTATTGTATTCGATTGTATTCAAGCCCTTCGATTTGATTTTTGTAATCATTCTGTAATTAATCGTTAATAATTTTTTAAAATAATTTTTTATCAAAAAATTTATTGAGATAATACAGTAATATTTTATAAGGTTTGACTAAGATCGATTTCAAAACTTCAAACGCAGATAAATGTCAGTCAATAAAATGCAGCAAGGAATACGAATAATTATAACTATAGTAATTACATTAAGTCTGCTTAGTAGTGACAGTGAGAGAACTTTATTATTCGAAATTTCGTCGTTTGACCATCTTTTGATCTAAATAGTTAGCCCTCCCGGTCATGTTTTACCAGAAACAAAAATGGTTCACCTAGTCGAATCGGTTGCTGACCAGCTTATGTTAAGAATTTATGGTTCCGGGAGAGTTCGTCGGGCCGCCGCTCGTCGGGAGTAATAATTACAACAAAGAGGTGTTACTGGTCGTTAATATCATTTTAGTATTTATTACATGCGTCAATGATAATAAAAAAATAAAAAAACACTCCTGAAGGTTATTAGCTTCTGCGCGAGACCGCTTGCGCGTTTTTTCGGATGTTTCCTCATCGTTTTTAGCTTTTATGATCTTGATGTCCATTAAATTGTGACCTATGCCTCGTAGATAACGGATTGGATCAATCTCTGTGTAATCAATCTCAAATGTAAACTGCAGCAGTCCGTCTGGAGCTGAGCAGTGCGTATTTTTTTGACTTTGGAGGTTTTTCACCCGCTGTGATACCTTCCAAAAGTCGTGCAGTCTTTTGTTGGCTATGGTTTAGAGCGCGAATCAAATGTGGGATTGTTGGGTGGGAGCAACCAACTAACCTAGAAAAGCCATGTTTCCACCCCT
>JAAXYX010002401.1:0-17660 GCA_036851915.1 Ptenothrix huangshanensis
ACGTTGACAGTCATTCAAGCCCGAAAAATTGCCGAAATTCTGGGAATACTGTGGTTGCTCTAAATTCCTAGTTTTCAAATCAAGCTGTTAGTTAGTGTTGTTAAAATGCAATTTTACTGCATGAATAAAGCACCAGGACCAGGGTACCCAACCTGCAAGGGAAAATCACACGAAAATTCACTAGGTCGCTCTTTGGCCCGCATGGTCCTTCCTGTTACGTATATACTTGTCCTTTGTCCGTAAGAAAATTAGATAACGCTGAATGATTTATTTCAAAATTTAATGGAGTAGTTGATAGCTTTGGGTTATTTGTAAATGGAATGGAAATGGAAGTTCCTCAATGATATTTATAACAAACGTAGGTACTTACAGATATACCAGTTATATTAGTTCTCTGTATTACGGTACCGGTACTAGGGTTGCTGTTCTGTGTCTTTTACGTATTCTTTGAGGTATATATACATATGTCTGACACGTGTTAACACCAAATTGATAAATTGCTCCTCGTTAAAAATATTTTTCTTGATGTATACCGAATAATTACATGTGATGATGATAGTGATGATGATGAATTTAAATAAGCTGCAAAAAATCTTTTGCCACAATCTGCCCTATACACTCCTCAAAATGATACCTTATTNTACCGAATAATTACATGTGATGATGATAGTGATGATGATGAATTTAAATAAGCTGCAAAAAATCTTTTGCCACAATCTGCCCTATACACTCCTCAAAATGATACCTTATTTTAATCTGTTTTAATTATATCCTTTGCTCATCTCTTACTCACCTCGTACTCACGAGTAGGGATGAGTGAGACATAAGGAAGGAATGCCTACAAGAACGATTAAAATAAGACGATCATCTTTTACCATGTATCTACTTTCAGGTATGTAACACGTATTCTTGTATTGCAGGTTTAAATCGTGGTTTGGGCTTGCTGAAATGCCTTTCATTCAACTCTAGAAATCGCTGGTAACAAACTAATAATTGTCATTGATGTCTATATGATAGGTTCTCGAAATTTTGCAACACGTACACTTCCAATAACAACACAGTACTTATTCACAGTACGAGTACGAACAAGAGTTCGAGTTTTATTAGACGTGCCAGGTATGGTTGGTCTTACAGACGAAGGAGTTCGAGTTGGTCTTTTGGAAACACCGCACCGCAAGATTCCTACTTTCATTCGAGTTTCAGTTCAGCCTCCTTTTAAGAAGACTATGTAACCTGTAACTATCATCCCTACCAACAAGTATTGGTTGTTCGATAGTTTCACGCCAACTGGCCACTGAAGGTGAATTTTGGTCAAAGTGAGGGAAAATTTTCAGTATTTATTAAGCTGGTACTACAATGCAATTCAACAGTACATGATCATCAGATTGCTAGGTAGGTTCTTTTCGTTTTTATTTCAAATTTTCCCTTAATCCCATATATTTTACACTAAAACGTTGCTAGTACTTTTATTTTTGATTGACATAATCATACCGATTACGTATTTCTAATCATAATCCTAATACCAGATAATACTTGAAGGTTTTTTTTTGCTAGGTATTTTATGTGATTCCTTAGCGATTGTAATTTGGTATTATCTTGTTGAAATCAGAAATTAAGATTTGAGTCTAGTGGATAACCTTTTAACTATATCTGATGATTTATCCACATACAAGATCATGTTTCGTCCTTACGGGACTCGTTAGTACAAGTCATCTCCTTGGTCATCTGCAAAATCTGTATTCTTTAGTTCTTTAGCTCTTTAGGTGCACTGTTCACGCTCATCTTTCTATTGTCTTTCGGTCTAATGTCGTGGACCAACTGCATTCTATGATGTAATGTTTTCCACATAAACGTTTCGACTAACTGTAAGTAAAAGTTGTATTCGTATTTTCGACATCTTGACCGTGTCCGTGCCACCCAAAGTTTGTCGACCCATCCTTCCTACTAAATGACCAAATGGTCGATCCAGTATCTTAATGGTAAATTCAAATGTCACAATTCAACATTAACTTTAACAGGGATTTCTGAAGAAATCACAGTTAGGTAGATGAAGAGATGTAGATATATGTATATATGTGGGAATATTTTTAAAAAAAGTGGAAATGTATTGAAGTACTTCAGTGGACAAAGAATTTCCTTATTTCAATTCATGGTGACAAGTTGGAGCTAACGATGCAGTGCAGTTTGTTTATTGTTAGTCAAAGCTGTCATATAACCTAATTACTTGTCACATAGGTCTGATAGTCGCTTAGATTGGGGCATGAAACTTATATTGTTCTTGTTCTTATTAGCCTATGCAACTGAGCATCAAAATGAGTACACACATGTATACCCAGTATAATCTCTATTAGTAGCTCTGCAGCAGGAATGTAGTAGTGGCAAAAAAGAAGCAGAGTTGTTTGGTTTGATTTGATTGTATGTTTTCTTTATCACCTGACACCTGCTAGTTTTAACTCACTCTACAGTGACAATCTACACGTACAAATCCAGGCAATGGCAATGGTACATGGTTACTGCAATGGATGGCTTTGGATTTTACTATGCGTTCGTTATAAAATGACTTTAATAGTATAGTACGAGAAAAATGCCTAGAGTTCCTAGTATCCACTGGGATTGTCCCGACATCGATATCGATATCGACATCATCATACGATTAAAGGATGTAGTGTGCCGGATGTGCAAGCTTTTATTGCACAATGAACTGAAGATTAGTGAAGATGACGAGACAACTAAATAGTGGCAATGACAACTGAATGCTCCTGATTCTGGAAGTAATTATAGACCTCAAAATGACAAAGAAATGCGTTCTATATTGATAGGATTGTTTTGTTGGGTTGTAGTAGATAACCTGACATTAAAAAACATATTAAAGATAATATACCAAACTTTAGCATGCCCTCTAGACTGTAGGCAAAAACGTGTTGACATGATTTTTCATGTGGAAGGACGGAAGGAAGGGAAACTTAAATACCGACTATGGTGTCAGCGCCTACTTTTCTAGAGTATCCCTGTTTGTAAACGACGTTATAATAATTATGAAAACCAACTAGACTAAGGCACTTTTTGATGCCTCTCAGCGTCCCTGCGTGTCTAAACTTGCACCACTTGCTCACGCTTATCCTTGCAAAACGTAGTTGATACGATTTCAACATTTTGCTGACTGGTGATGGCACCCCTAAAACTTCTTATTTTTCAGAGGGCAGGAAATTCAAACTATCTAATTGTGGGTCTTACATCTTCAATTAAATCAGCAATCATCTAATTCTGGTGGTTTTGTTTCCCTCGTTCTTCAGTTTTAAAAGAAAAAAATACCTAATGCATAATTATCTAAAAATCTAAATGCATAAATATCTAAAAGTATGCATTACCAAGGATTTAAAAAGGCTGGAAGCTAGAACTACTGTAACTGTCCATTGGAGTAAAATTGGATATGTGTTTAGTCAACATAGTCGTAGTTGTTGTAGCCTATAGCCTAGCCTTTGTAGTTTTTTAGTAGTGCACCTTGAGCCTAACCTTAATTCAGCGACGATGTACTATTATAATTATATGCATTCAGATATTGCATCATATCATTTCATATCATGCCATGACGCCATGAGCATGAGCCATGCATGATTGCATAGACTTGTTTACAATAGCGCTGTATATAGCGAGTTCAATAGCCGACCTAGCTCAACCAACTTTGCTACTTACTTCCCAAATTTATTTCTCATCTACCCTTCATGTAGTTATTTCGCCGATTCCACAAGGAACTAAGATCTTGACAATTGCAGCTCATTTTATATTTACATAATTAAAAGTTTAATATTCTACAATCCCAGTGGTCATGCAGCGATGTAACTGCTGAAAGTGCTGAACTCAATGCAGACTGCAACGAATTTTAAGCTCATGTTGATAATGGAAAGAAAAATAAGTATTATTGATTTAAGTTATATAGGTTCACTTTTTAACGTGTAATTAGTAATATATAAGCGTACAGATGAGACCAGTTTCCTTTTTATTTCGTTTCATTTCATTTCATTGCCAAATCCTTTATTAGATTTATTATCGGAGGATGAGCTTAGCAGCGTTCGTGTTTTAAATTATACATGTGGTAGCTCTCACTAGTTAGATGTTAAAGTTCTTTTTCACTAGGAACCAGTTTCTGCTGTTATCTAATCTGTAACCTCTATTCTCATAATTACTACCTACCCGAACAAATACATAGTTGGCTTGAGTTTGAAAATCTTATTCAGATAAGCTAAATCAATAAATATAATAATTGTATAAACGCATTTCCCGTTTCTTTTTTGTGTACGTGCCTACTTTAAACCTATCAAATACTGGCAGTAATACAAGTTCAATCAGTAACATGCATTTAACTACCATTACATTTGTATAAGTAGGTAAAACTATAAATTCTGAATTGAAAATATTTTCATTGTGAAAAGAATGTGTGGCATGATTTCATTTCTACCTAATCTTTGCTTGTAGGGAACATATCCAACTGTAGTTCTGTGCTAAGCTTGAAGTTAGTTTGTGCTGTCAGCCAAGTGCACTCTCGGGATAAAAGTCTAATTTGTTAGCAAACACTGCACTGCCAACTGCACTGAAGATGGAATCTCGGCTGGATCACGGTCACGGTAAAGTGAGCACATTTGTTACTCAAAATATGCTGCCAGTGAAATCAGTCGACCATTAGCTGTCTTATCATCAAACAAATTAACATAGACCACGCAGATGTCCTACTGAAACACAAATTTTTCTAACTTTGTAAGTGGTAAATCCTTACTGGTTCTCTGTTGCCTGCAGAAGGATGACCGGTGTGTAAGGAAAATCGAAGATTCTGTTCAACGTATGCAGTGGAGCAGATGGACATTGTGCAACACTTGGTGACTAGACTAGCGTAACGAGGGAACGATTTGAGTTTGACTAATGCATGAAAAACATCCTTTGTGTTTACAAACAAACTGTCTAGTGAAGGTACGTTTGATTCTTAAAGTTAACTCGTTAATGGGATACATAATATGTACATATCTGCACTTCCTTTGAAACAAATGAAAATTGATTGTGCATAATATAGTACAGTGGGGCTACTATTCACAAAACTTTAATGTTTAGTTTACTCCAATTCAATGTACTCTTAATACGTAGAAATAATGTACACTAATTTCTCTTTCTTTGCAATTATAATAGGTTGGGATAATTCAGTCCGTTAGAGCATTCGGCGAAATCAGTATGATTCTCGGTCAAGCTGTTGCTGGTGGTCGCATGCTGCTGTTGATGATGGTGCTGTAGCACTCTTGATGGGTTCCGAACATCATGGAAGCAGTGCAATGCTAAGATCAAGAAGAAAACAATAGGGACTGACTGGGGAACACTAGGAACCGGTTGGTAAGTGACAGGAACCGTAAGAAAAGCTGTATGTGTTGCGTTGCGAGTACCAGGACAGGACTAGGAAGCGTAGTACACTCCAACAGAGCACAAAACCACTGAATTCAAAATCCAAAGTCAAGTTCATTTCCTGTGTCCTTCAAGCATAAAGGCACACTGCGTATAGGGAACGTTGAAATCGTGTAAGTCAACCTCATTTGTGTACGTGCGGGACACTACGCTACTGCTAGTCTTCAGTGACCAGTCGCGGTTTCGCGGTCCCTTCTCTGCTAATAAGCGGATTACTAATACCTAGAATGATCCGGGGATATCATCATCAACCTCTTGTATACTAAGCAGACTTAATTTCTATTACTCATATCTTAAGTGGGAAGATTTTCTCATGACAATTTGCGAATTTTTTTACCAGTAGTGATTTACATGACAATTTTCGATGTAATGCACCTATTTTATTCGAAAGGCATGGAGGTATTGCAGAGTAGAATATTCTAGTACTATTCACATTTTGAAATACCTTGATTTTGCTTAATCACGAACAGTTCTGTCAATAAATCGCTCATCTTCGTGTTTATTAATTGCTTCACGTTGGAATTCAGAAGTTTTTTGAAAGTACTTGAGCTCAAATACTAGGTGAACTCAGGTAGCTGTATAATTTAGGCACGTATCATAATGCTACGTTGAAAAAGTTTTCTCCGTGACATGCGAAGCTACTTATCCCGTATTTCAGAGTTTTTGTTCCCTATTTTTTGCACTCAAATGTGAAACGGTGGAACAACTACACATGCTTTGCGGATTTTGCTTTGTAAAAGTGACATCATTGATCTGAACTTTAACACATGCAAAAAATGAGAAATTAAAAGTGAACGCGGTATGAAAAAAGATATTGACCATGTGTATGTATTATTTTACGATTCCGACAACGAAATCATGTTGTAAAAACTAGTAAACTGGTTCCTAGTGTGTATACCAATATACTGTAAAGGTAACGTTCTACAGCAGTTTTTACTGAAACTTACGGGCAAAACAAGAATCAAATGTAGGCTTTAAAAATGAATTCATTCACATACGTAGAATAAATCCATGGGCGTCCTTAAGGGCACATTTGTTATTTTCTAAGTTCGATTGAGTATATCTATAATAAAACATCTGTATTATGTTAAAAACAATTCTTACTAAATTTTCGTATATTTTACTAGCATACCAAAGAATTGTAAATAAAATAATAATACTGCGTTCTACACAAAAGATTGGAATGGGAAAATTTTCTCAGGCTTTGTAATCAAAGTCGTTTACTACCAACGTACTTAGCAATCAGGCAAGATCTGCAGAGGAATCAGTTTCTGTGCATCAACCCGAAATCTCGAGCTGTGATCACAAACCTGATTTCCGCATAAAACACTTGTTCAGTGTTGTGATGTGCCAGTGCGTTATCCTTAGCCTTTTTACAACTCTAAGTAATGCATTATTATTACAGCATAAATGGGTTTTCATACTTATTGAATCATGTGCAGTGTGTGTAGGTACCCAAGCACTCTACCTCTCTTCACGCGGAGATCAATTACTTTACTCTTGCACATGATGTTTTAGCTAAGATCAAAGATATGAGGCAGGAAACTTTTGAATTGTTGAATTAATGCCTATGTACTCCTACGTACTAACGACTAGTGCTATTCCAGGAAAATGTATTCTTCCAAATTTGCCTAGTTAAGTGATAAAAATGTAATTTTGCAACAAGCCACATGCACATACAACACAATAACTAATTATTGTGAAGTCAGGAAATTCTTTCGTACATACAAGGTACACGGAAGACCAATAACCCTCGGAGACGGAAGGGAATAAATAATTGTATCGAGAATTCCTGAGTGCAATACATGAAATCACTGTAGGTGTGCATGTCCTATTGTTGTATTTAGTTAAAAATACAAGTGTCACAACATGGTTTGCCATCCTGCAATTTGGGATGCCGCTGACGGCAAAACTTTCGGAAGAAATTGCAAGATTATTTTTTTCGGTCACATGTCGCACTGTCATTTGGGAATTATATATAATTATGTTATGTTGCTAGTTCGCAGCCATGTTATTAATGACAGGCGTTGTGCAGTAGCTGGAAACAAGTAGCAAAACAGGAAGGCACTACCAGCATTAACGTGGCAGAGACTAAGAATTGAGGTTGGTATCCGATACTTTTCCTTGTGCTCTGATATATATCTACTAAAACTTGCTCTGCTTGTGAAAGCATTTCAAGCGCTTTCGAAGCATTAGATTGGAAATAAGTATACTTATTAGTAGTTAAAGTTGAAAGCAAAGATAACAACATATGATGATTTGAACCTCATAAGTACTTCTTTACTATCAAAGTGTTTGTAATAATCCTTAAATTGGTTCTAGGATCAGATTTTCCAGACTCTTCCATTAAAGCTGAATTCAGAAGTCAATTCATGGCTAGTGGGACCTCGCTATTAGTAGTGTTTGGTGTTGGTATATATAGCTGTTGGTTTACCTTAGAAGTCGTGCTTTATTCACACGATCAACCCAAGCAATTCTGATCGTTTGGGAAGAAATAGTAACGAACACCTTTTTTCTCATAGTAATGAAGCTTGGGATAATTGCATCGTTCCAGTGAGAACTTGGGATCAAACTACCAGACGAGCTGTTTTTTTCTTCTGTCAACAGCCGAATCTATTTGCGAAGTGAGTCCTGATTTATGACTAAACATTTTTCTTTTTATATTCAGCAAGGGCATCAAACTTGACAATCAACACGTTTCCATGCCGTAGGTGTATTTATCTTTTAATTTAGAGCTTCAAGAAACTGATACCTTTTCAGTTTAATTCAATTCTACCGGTTACCACCTACGGTTATATGTCTGACTTACCTATTGCATTTAATGCAAGGCTGTCATAATAATGCACTGAAAATCAAACAGCACAATAAGAAGACTGACATTGCCATTGCAAGCTTAATACCGGTAATCCTGAAATTTTTAAATTATTTCTCTGCTATCAAGTTTCTCGCTGTAGTATTTACTAATATATATCGATACTAATATTTCCTGAAGATTATAAGGTTTAAGATGCTCAAAGACCTATATGCTGTGAAGATATTTCTAAAGGATAATGGCTCAACGTAGCAAAAGAATAATTTCCGGGTAAAACAATTTACCTGTTAGTAGTACAGGTAAAGGGAACGCAGAAACTTCCTACAAGTTAATTAATTATTAAAAACGTGATGTTACCTTTGAAGAATTTTTACGCCAGTCTGCGAAGTATCTCTTCAGCCTGAAATGGAGTTGTCTCGCAGAAACGGAAACGAGATTTGTCGCTAGCACGAATTCTAATTTTAGGAGACACTGCAAAATCCTGAAAGTTAATTCGATATTAGCTTGTTAAATTGTTTGACAATAAATGTGGCCGACTAAAGGGAAATAAATGCTTAAAAATAAATTGTAGCAACTGAATTCTAGTTGGTGTGAGAGGAAAACAAAATATTTGGAAACTGTACAGGTAGACGAGATGCCAGACTGAAGAGAACTACAACGTAAAGTCTTCCGCTTGTTGTCTTTCCACCACAAACGTTCTCGGAAACGGTCTGAGCACGACTGAAGAAAATCAAGTTCTTTGCCATGTATTAAGTAGACGAGATGGCAGACTGAAGAGAACTACAACGTAAAGTCTTCCGCTTGTTGTCTTTCCACCACAAACGTTCTCGGAAACGGTCTGAGCACGACTGAAGAAAATCAAGTTCTTTGCCATGTATTATATGACAAGACAGACATGAGAGGGTCACAATTTGTCTTGAGTATCTTCTTCGCGTACATCATGTGTGACTTGGGCTATTGTTGTTACGAGTGGTCTTGGTCTTAGCTGGGTCTTGGTGGATGCTGAAGGTAGGGGTAGGAAGTAATTTACAATGTGATATAATAATGGCTACCATTCTTACTGGTAAGTATATGTATACTTCGTGTACACTTGGGAAGGATTTCATTAGAGCGTAATGTATACTTGCAATCTGTAGCAGGAGCAGGAGCATCAGCAGCTTAGGTATATGAACATATCATGGAGACCGACCCTTACACGCTTATATGCACGGGAAGATATAATTACGTATGTACTAACATCTGTACTGGTGTACCTTGCAAAATGCAAACAATTTGCCGTTCGAACGTTCCAAGACAGAGGAGTTTCAGTCATATCTTCAAGAAATGATTTTCAAATAGAGCACAGACACAAAAAACGAACTGAAGACTTAACTTTTTGGGTACTACTAGCCGTACATTCTTCTCTCCCCTCAAGATTTAACTTTTGCAGGGTAAAATCATCTAGTGGGGGTAGTGCAAATCTTTTGACTGACTTATTCCAATAGTTCAACCCGCAGCGTACCGTTAAAGGAATAAAATCTCACCAAGTAATCTGTGCAAGGCAAATTTCAAGGTAGTGAGTAGAAGAGAATATTATGATATCGAGCATGTATGACCAAAGCATTCGGTGAAGACTGAAGACGAGAGTTGTTCACTTGTTCTATCTTCTCTTCGATACACTTGACGTATGCTGCATGGTTCTGGCACTGGTGCTGTTGTGTGTGTTCTAGTATTTCATTCTTCCTTCTTGAGCAGAAAACATGTTTCAAGTTCAAGTCATTTATGTTCTTTACTGCGTCAATTCGACTTTTATCGCAGCATTGTATTTTATTCAGTCATTAAGATTTTTTTGCTGATTTTTCACAAATGTACTCCAAACTTGCTACATACACACACTGCACACTACAAACAAACAGAAATACAACATGTTTAATTACAAAGCAAATGTACAATATCTAGTCACGTATTTTTTGGTTTATTACTATCATTATCCTGTAATTATACAACTGAAAGCCAACAAATTATTGCTTTAGATCAATAATAATTAAAAAGCTTTTCACAATGACTCCGTTTAATTTACAACTTTTTTCGGGGCAAATTTTCATGTAGCATATATCCCTTTGGATGAATGAAATTTGGAAATTTTAATTTGTAATTGCTTTATTGTTATTGCCATTCATCGAGTACTGTTTTTCAATGGATTACATAAAAAAAGCATTTAAGACCGTTAAATTAATTGCCGCTTTTATGTAATCATATATTTAATCGGTGCTCAAGGTTTCCTACTGTTTCGTTCCAGTACACTTGTTCCCCCTGCAATTATACAGCTCAAGAAACCCAAAAAATGTATTAATTAATGCCAGTATAGAAAGGAATGAGTTCAGTTTTCATTTATTGGCGTGAGAATAATAAAAGTTACCGAAATCGTTTACAACCAATTCGAACACAGTTTAGTGAAATTAGCAAAAATTCAAAAGTTAAATTGTTTCAAGTACCACTTTGAGAAACATCATAAGTGAGGCAGCTGTGCTCATGTATATAGGTACCTGATTCCTTTGCATTGTGTCAAACATTAGGCCAAATTACGATCGAGGACGACCTAAACTAACGCATAAGTCTCATTCTTTGTCAGTTTCCTTGGAATGGAAGATATGTTAGGAGGAAAGTAACTGTACTTAATGCAGTTTCCAACTACATGTTTAATATTTACAAACACCTTTTTTTGCAAAACTGTGGACATCCTTACATAGGCATGATTATTTCCCTAGGTCTATCATTATGATTGTTCGTAGACCAGCAACGTTTCCAGAAAAAATAGCAAACAACTTGTAGCTATTTTTCAGAATTTTTTTTATTGCATTTATTCAGGCCATCATATCATTCAGTATCAGTGAATAAGGGTTAGTTAGCTAGACGAAGCTGAAGTGAAGCACGTCGTCCATAAACTGTCGTTGTATAATTTTTCTCAGCGTTTATTATTAGTATCAGTTTATTTAACCCCTTTAGCAACTGATTATGAACACTATCAAGCTTAAGGTGGGAACCATGATAAATATTTTTAGTTCCATATTGTCAACATCGAGTTCAAATAATAAGCATAATACAGTATGACACAGATCTCATTTGTGCGATAAATTGGGAAAAGATGAATTGGTAATAGAGATACAGTATAATGCAAATTTGTTGCAGGGACCCGAGATAGAAATGCGCCTTCATTTCAGATTTTCAGTGTCAACATTAGCATCAAACTAATTTGCATAATTCTGAGCAGGCATGGTGTGTAACAGCACTATCAGTGGAATCCTTATTTAATCTAAGGTGATTAATTGGTTGATCTTATTTATCATTTAAAAGGCACCTGCATACACAAAATTTTTGAAATGACAAACTACGGAAACAGATACATATATAGTATGTACGAGTAGTATGCATAGTAGATGCGTAATATTATTGTGTCGCGTGCTTTCACGTTAAATACATTCTTCAAGCATTATCAGTAGACGACGAGGATAGTTTTTAAAAGATGTACCTATGTAGTTATGTGCACTTTTTTATTTTGAAATAATGACCTTTGAAGTCATTGCTCGGTAAAATAAGATCCTTATCCTACCCACTTGATGTAGACCACGTAACAAGATTTTTAATTATATGCAAACTGACGCTTGAATGCTTTTGGCACTGCACTGTTTGCGTACAACACAACGCCCCGGACATTAAATCATGGGTTCCAAAAACTAAAGTAGAACATGTTGTTCCCAACGTGCTGATCGTGACAGGTGTAAATGAGGCATATATTAATTTCCTTATGTTGTATGTACCAATTTTTCTCGTTACAAAGATAATGCTCCATGCACACTGCATGAGTAAATTATGCAAAAAGAAAGTAGTTCTATAGGTATGTATCTAGTTTACGTTCCAGGTTTTACGTATAGTCAGAAGAAAACTTGTACAAAACTACGTATGTAACTTTGTAGCGATAAATGAGTACCTACTAATGCATACTAATGATAAGTGCTTGTAAGTATTCCAAGTTTGAGGCAATTTTCAGATCGTATTAGTTCGTTTAGGAATCGTTTAAAATCTTACAAATTACTAGCGGTATAGCCGATGAATTTACACCTTTTGGTATTCACGTTTTTTAAGCAGTTACATTACATATTTGATGTTTTAAAAAGTAGTGTATTTTTAAATCATACATTTTCATAGTCGTGAAAATAGTTGTCTAAAGATGTAAAGTCATTGGGATGTACAGCTGCCGTAATGCGACCATCGTGGGCGCAAAGTATTATTTATTTATATTATTTTAAATTCGAATGTGACAAATCATGTATGTACTTGCGTATGATTCATAACATAACCATAGAACACGGGAAATTCATGCTAACATAGGATTCTCCTGGGGGTAATAACTCCCGGAAACTGTTGATTCTAAGCAATTCTTTAAACCAACACTGATTTATAAATGTGAAAAAATTCTTTTTTAAAACGCAGGCTTACATCATTTATATAATGCTTACTTAATAATAAATGCTGTATTCGACATAATTACACTGCAAGGATTAAAATTGTTTAACGATGAAATCATTAAAATCGCATCTTGGTCAGTAAGATACAGTTGAGATGTATCTAGATGAATTTTTCCTTGTTAACCTCCTCACCCTGAAACATTTAATTATAGATGTAGTTGCATAAAATATCCTTAACTTCTTCGCACTTTAAGATGCGTGTTTGATAATGGCTTTTTGGTGGTGTATGAGTGTATGTACCTATGTATGTATAGTTACATGTTACATATGATAGGTACGTCATCAACACAATGCATTGGGGTCCAAAGCACACTTAGAAAGTTTGGCTAAAAATGTAAGTACGTCTGTTTTAGTGCTTCCAGTCGTGAACTTCAATTATAATTACTTGTTTGCTAATTGCATTTGTTCCTATATTAGTATGCACAGTTCACACAAAGAAAAGTCATTAGTTTGAAAGTAAATATGAGTGCATTACGATACATAATAATATGATATGATGTATAGCAACATATTCAAGCTTATTGTAAACATTTAGCTGGAAGTTGGAGTTTATCAATTTAGTTAAATATACAAGTATGTTGCCATGTGTTGCACAAATTTTTAATTAGTAAGAACCAAGTTTTACTTACTAGCTTGTATTAATAGTGAAAGTTGAATTTTTCGTTAAAAATATATCAGAATCCTACATGTTACATGTGTACAGAGAGAAAGTAAAAAACGATTTACTATAATGTCGTTGTAAGTAGGTAGAGAATTTATCCATAATTTTTACATATCCAAACTTGAAATTTGGATAATAGGATTTGCTGTTCTAATTGTTGTTTAATAAATCTGCTTTAATTTCATGATTTTCTCCTAAGTTTTTCAGGATTGTAGTTGTAGCTATTCTTCCTTTGTGTTATTTGTTCGCCGAAAAAACTTGTGTATCTTAAAAATCAAAACCTTTTATTACAACTATGAACTCGGTTGTGGTGCATCTCAAATTCATTTAAAGTGCAACTAAAACGCATCTCGCAGTCCAAGATGTTTTTTGTACATAGTTATAATTATTAAACACGAGTAGGTTTGGACGTTATACATGCATGTTTTCCTGTTTAAGGATTGCGAAGCTTGTACAGCGGAGCCAGTGTTTTTGAATAATTTTTATGACATTCTCGGTTAAATTAAATTACGAAACCAAAGAAATTCGTCCTATTTCTATTATACAAGGTTGTCAAAACGATAATCAACACGCTTTTTCTACTAGGCCAGGCATTGATTCGCCATTTTTCCGGTTCAGTAGGTATAGGGGATACCGTACGTCGAAAACATAGCCTCATTTTTGCAGGCTACTCTTCGTCTTCTTCCTATGTCATTCTTCATCTCTTTTTTCGTGCGTTGTCCCACGCTACTCCCGATTCTTGCGTCCACTAAACACCTGATCCAAATGTCAGTTCTGTTATTGTAAATTTCCATGACAAATTTAATCTTGTCAAATTTTCACACCAATTACTTTCATGCAGTCAAACTATCGCTGGTTTGGAGTAGCCCCCTGTGTGCCTAATATCTACCGGTGTACGTTAATGCTAGTAGAGCTGTCGACGGTGTGACTTACTGTTCCGTGTTTTAATTGCTTTGTTTTTGTTTTCCCTTGCACAGAATCGCAAGATAAGTTTTTTTTACTTTAATGCAGGATACAATTGGGATCTTATAGCAATTACGAATTACAAATTAAATTGTATAATTAAGAAGATACTATCACGGACGTTGGTGCAAAAACTGCAAAACACATACGGTTTTCAACGCCATATCAAAAATCATCGAGTAGTTTCATTATTACCGGTTTTTGAATCTGGTTGTGATTGTTACATAAGACAGTAGACAGGTATAAAATTATACTTCCGCAATATGATATGAGTGTAAAGCGATCTTAAAATAGATGCGTGAAATACTCCAAAATATGCCAAATCAAAAATTGTGTCAAATAGATATTCGTCGGTGGTGGTAGGAGGGAGAGTTGAATATCTGTACTGACTTACGATAAGCTTCCTGTTATATGCACAGTTCATAGAATTCATTTGCGGCTCCGCGAGCAACGTTGGATTAATTATTTACCTGCATACATAGGCACAGTGTGCCATGAGAATGTGAATTTTTCCGTAGATCAGTAGATCCTTTACTGCATTTATTGTTCTGGTTCACGTGATGGTTAACAGTTAGCAAAGTTACCTGTTAGACCATGTTTGCTCCATTCTGTTGCACATCGAGAAGATTTACTTAGTCAAGTTAAAATAAATTTATTCGATTACACACCGCAAAGATTTATTTACACCTTTACCATTCCATTACGAGCGTTAACCGGTACCTGCATCGATGCATTGTTTCAACGGCGAACGGAATAAATCGACGTTGTAAAAAACGACGTTCCTTTCAACTTACACAAAGCTTTCGGTCTCAAGTCAAGTACTGGTCGTTATCTTTAGCCGATAAAATTCTAAATATTCATAATCTCAGCTTTGAAACATGAGCGGTGTACTTCTAAAATGGGAGAAATCTTCAAAAATGTAGTACTACATTATCATTATCTTTTTTCTTGTTATAATTATATATTAACTTTATAACGGTGCATGATACAACATTCAAGGATTTAAAGTAATTCGGCATCTAAAAATAAACAATGTTACACAATTTGTACCTACCATCTTATTGTTCAAGAAAACTATGCTTTCGTGATGTAACATGTGAAGTCGAACATTTGTGCTGTTCCACTACTTGGTACAAGTATTGTAACTATGTAACTGCATGATTTGACTTCCTTTCCCTAAATTCTAGTTAAACTATTTCCAAAGCTAAAGTGAAAGAAGAAATGGTGGATCTACTATCAGGGTATTCTGTCCAAAATTTCTAGAGTATGGCTCCACCTTTCCGCTGGTTTACACTGTTGACCGCTTTGTACATATTTACACTGTACAATTTGAATTATTCAATAATATCATTCGGTACCTATGTAAATAAGACAAAGGATCTGAAGAGTGTAAATTAGACCAGAAGAAATTTTAGGATGTAATTATAACATAACATTTTATTAAATGTAAATACTGCACCTTCTTTGCTCACATAATTTCCAAACCAAACAGAATCAGCTATACAGTTCTGACTATCATCTCCTGTTCCCCTTTCTTTGCATGACATCTTTGCATCCCTTTCCTTAACAAAGTCTGCTTCTAGATCATTATAGTATCTTTCATTCTTTCTACTCTGAATAAACGAAATGATGGTCAACTAATTCCAAACGCCATCGATGTCAGAACTAGGTCAACGTCAACAAACATTCTTAATATGCAAACCGAATTACCATAATTATTAAAAACTGAAAACCAATGTTCAGTTACTGTGATATTATATTTCATAATTACATACATACTTCTTATTACTACTGTACGGACTGCTGGCTTTCTGCATAATAAGGTGCCCGTTTGTATTTGTTTCAAGAAGTTCTTGATATAACAGCAAGTGAACCTAAAGTAACCCTGATGGACAAAGGATTTTGAATAAATCTCGTTATTGCTCTTGCTCCTACTATCTTTTTAATTACGGTGATCTAATCTTTGGGGATAAGAGCTCATTTGTAAATCCAAAATCTTAACACCCCCGTGACAAATTCGCAAGTCTATGCACTTCACTGTCTGGGATTTTTTGTAACAATTAATGAGTATTTAAATCTATTAGATCTAATTGCAAGGTAGGTAGCAAGACATTCGATAGCTGCCTTAATTGCTTGGTCTAATGTCAAAGCAACGCAGTGGCAACGAATGTTATGACGGCAACGCCTCAAAGGCGAATGAACGCTACTTGCTTCTGAGAATAATTGAGACTTTTTATTCACTGCATTGCATCACATTGCATTGTTTGTATTTGTAAGATAGTGGATAGTTGTACTTTACAATGACATAGTACAAAAAGTCAGGAAAAGGAGGAATGAAATTCTGTTTTTTGTCTGAATTTGAATTGGAAAACTACCTTTAAGATATTCTTCTAATCAATCTCCGAATTTGATTTAGATGAATTTTAACATTATCTGTATATGGATTCCTGATGAGAGTGCCCAGATCTCAACGGAATCTCCTTGTCCTATAGGTATGTGGTTTCTGCGGTACTAACAGTCAAGTTCTGCTTTACGATATTCAATACATACTAGTGTACGGAACTAAGACCGAGCGGATTTGCACTAACGTGTGATTCCCACATGTACCCGTTACCACGTGTTTTTGTGGTAAAAATCTCCTAAAAATTTACATCGTTTTACCTACACACACGCAGTGTCCTGTAGCCTTCTCTTGACCAATGGTCATTTTTCTGTTAAATCAGCTATCGTTATCGCTTCCTTTTATCTTCCTTGTTTTGTTCCTACTCAATTCTGGTAGGCAAAGATGCTTGAATCAAATTACCTAGGAGTTACTATAATAAAGAATCACAAGTGCGTATAACCATTTTCACCCATTTTTAAAACATTTATTTAAAATGATGACATTTAATGTTTGGAGGTACTTTCCTATGTACTCATTAGCCAAACCAAGCCATACAACAACTACCTACCTAGCTAGGTATTTATATTGTTCCACTAACTTAAGATGGATTCGAGCAGTCTGAATCTGAACTGAAGCACAGTTTCAGGCAAGTGTTTTGTCTTTTTGTGTCAAGTTTTTAGTATGTTAAATTGCATTTCTCTCTCTCTCTCTCTTTCTCTGGGCCATTGTCTGGAAAATTCTTTCCTTACTTACTTTGCCGTGCGAAAATTTTCACATTCTTTATGGAGATATAGACACAGATTACACGAGTGTACTAGTAGTGCGTGTACTATAAATGACAAAGGTGTAATGTGTTACATAATTAGGAGGGCAAAATAAAGTATAAATTCTACC
>JAAXYX010002402.1:0-17657 GCA_036851915.1 Ptenothrix huangshanensis
AGAATAATACCCTATTACATATCTACGGGCAAGGCCAGTGGAGCCATACTAACATAATAATTATATGATGCAAAATCAGGAATTAATGAAATGCTGCTTTTGAAACTTCTGGATATTTGTAATGTAGAAACTGCGGTTTTTTCAACGTCGACATTTATTAGAGGAAATACTATTTTAAATTACATTTTACTTCTCTGAGTTTTGCGAAAAATGGATTTTTTTAAAAATGCAGGTTTTTTAAATATGAGGCGTCGAGCAGAAAAAACAGTTTTCATCAATACGATTTTCAAGATATTTACTTAAGTGAGCTTTTGCTACTAAAGTGGATATGGAATAAAACCAAAATTAATATTGCTGGGGAACGACAATGCACTACCTCAATGATATGACGAAACTATATAAATATACTTATTACTTTTAACTCATAATATTTTGAAAAGTTAAAAAAAACATTATCCAAAAATGTTACGTGATAAAAAGACTCAAAAATCAATTGAATACGCCTTCAGAATAATTGCACTTAATTAAAAGTACGAGGGAGCAGGTGCGCAGTAGGTGGTTCAGATTGAGACAATACAGATTTTGCATAGATTTCAACAGGGAGACAATAACAGTATTTAATTACACCTTCTGTAAGTTTACAAGCTACCACATGCAAGCTACAAACTAAACTTCGAGTGTGCAGAGTAATATGCGAAAATTGATGCAAATTCCCACTCGCATTTGTGAGGAAGGACAAAGGACAATAAGAAACCCAAGCCAAAAACAAAACACAAGCATGCGATTTAATTATAAACACACTTAGCTCGCAATTAATTGGCAATTAGCAGTAGGATAAGAACAACGCACTCCAACCGCAACATCCAGGATCCAATGCAATAAACACGGTCCTCAATTTCTCAACAGCAATAAATCCTAACCAGACGAAATTCCAAAAGTACCTACCACCTCAAACATGCATACAAATTAAGGTCAACAGAAATTGCTATACGTATGTCGACAAGACAAGAATGGAGAACGGCAGTCGGTTAGCCTTTTAGAAGACTCTCAGGTAAAAATGCTTCACCGATATTACTTGTAAATACTATAATTACTACTTATATCCTAAGCGCGTATACTGTCGACTTTGAAGGTAAAAAGTCGGAGGGCATTATTCGTTCTTCCTATTTTATGTGACGGATAAAGGCAGAATTGAAGGAAGGCAAGAAGAAACGATTGGAACTGGAATGCGTGCATGCACGAATCTCATGCAGGTTCTATAATTCTTTAGCCAAAGCCAAAGTCCACCAGATTTAAAGTCCTAAATTGAATATTGGTGAATTTGGATTGGAAGGAGGGAAATTTAGACATGAATGCAAAACACACACACATTGACATTATGCATTGTGGTATTAATCCCAACTTCGCTCCATCGTAGTCGTCATCAGAACCGGCACATGGTGTGACAACATTAAATACTTATAAGTGCGGGAGTGAGTCATAACTTCATTGTCATTGTGCAAATGTTGCAGTCATGTTAGCCACATGTTCAGATCTTCGTTCTTCACTAAGTGATTGAGTGGTATCGTGCAAAATCCTCTAAATCTAAATAATATTGAAATACAACAGATATCGGTCCACAATCACAATCGTTCTACACTCGTATTCAAATCACTTGAGTTGAAGCTTTTTGCAAGCCTTCAACAAATGCTATTTCAAACAGTTCAAATACCTTTTCAAATACTCGCAGATATACTGTTTTAAGTTTTATGTTCAGTTCCCATGTTTCTCATCGAATTCGACAATAACATAATTCAAGGTACCATTTACAGCTTAAGCTTTAAAGTGCTTCCAAAACGATCCAGAAGCCTTTGACAATTTTCACAAAGCCCCAAATATAAAAAAGGTTTTTGCAAAGTCGCAGAAACGGAAAATTGCATGATCTCGCAACGAGAAGAAAGTTGCAAATGCAAAAAGTGCAAATAATGACTCCTACTGTAAATAAAAAAATTAAGAATTACACGCGAAAATGTGGGAATGAGTTGCGGGGAGATGGATTTATAGACAAAATGACGATGTAGGTATGGGAGTAACTCTGTGTTAAATAATCTAGTAAATGCAATTAAGTCCTGCCTAGAAGAAGTAGTGTAGAATATTTCTTGTTCCCTGCCTACATAAGCGTGAGTGTGGGTATGGGAGAGGGAAGATGTTGATCGTGTGGAATCTATTCTGGGGATTATACAACTCGATTCAATGGGACGGTGTGTGAGCGTACTTAATTACCTGGATTATTTATATTCAGTCTAGACTGTAATTTAATTAGTTAATTATTTAACGACTTAATTACACAGCTGAGTGGGGCATTTACTCTTATTTTATAAAACACCTGAGTGGGCGGCAATACTCACAAGAGTTTTATTCCTTTTTTAAAGCTGATTCTGACTTACATAATAAAAGTAGAATGATTAAAATTCCTACAATGTCACTTTGATGTTATGTAAAAAGCGCGAGAATTGAAAGTGAAGTTACAATTTATTACCCACCTTTTTTACAAGCACGTTAATTTATATCTATTTTTATCTGTTCATAGCTGAGCATTGGCCATTCGCAAAAAATTTCTTGGGTAAATAAAAAAATATTTCGCGCCTTTTTGAAGGGCAAAACTAAAGCTTTACCTGTGAATTCCTTTGTGTTAAAAAATGATGCAAACTAAAAATGTTCCAGGCTGAAATTGTGACAATTTTGAATTTTTATGAATTTATGATACAGAATTATGTAGGTATATAATTATTTCTAACTCCGTCATTTCTAAAACTTTAAAATAAAAAAAGTAGATAAATGTGAAACTACAATAGTAGCGTCCAAACAAAAATATTACGCGCTCTTTAAAAAGTGCTAAAATGTAAGTTACCTAATAAGAGTAATTAATAACTACGTATGTATCTCGCATTTCAATTTCGTTTCCGTGTTTGCTCTAAATACTTTCTATGCTGTTAACTTCAAACTGCGACTTACTGTGACACAGATGGAATGGGTACTAAATCTCCATAATTATATAATTGTAAATTAAATTCAATTTAATTACAAGTACAACTATGATAACCATCAGCTACTGTGCTAAGCGTCGTCGTGATAATTAAAGGTTTGGGTAATTGTGATGAGAATCACGTTTACCTTTGCACGAGATGGAAATGGAAATATATGTAAGTCAAAATTAAAATAAATGATGACACTGACGATGAGATGAGTCAGGTTAGGGAGCACGGACAGGTGGTGAGAAAAGTTGATGATGAAATACAATGTGGAGGATTACTAAGTAAATTATTTGACATAATAGTTCAAATATTCAAATGAGTTCAATTATGAGATACCTACCTATGTATATTTAGATAAATGGGTGAGTGGTGAAAAAAATTTCTTCGCAAAAAGTGCTACTGCAGTTTGTCTTTGTTTTTCCATCGCAAGTGTATCGTTCTGTTTAGGCATATTTTCCAAACGTCCTTAACAAAGTATTACGTTTCTGTGAATCTTTTGGAAAAGTATTAATCGAAAGTTTTGCTCAACTTTAAAACCTCTAAAACTAGTGTACCTTTTCTACAATTTCAAAAACTCCTAACAGAATTTTTGCACAAATTCAGAAATAGGAATGAGCACATAAAACTGTTGGTGTTCGTTTACATTTGAAATTCGCTCACTTTGTGTTTCCGCATAATTACCTATTTTGAAAACATTCCGATTAAACTACACTCCTACACATTTTATGCATTTCTCTCCCTCCTACACAACTCTATATATACGACTACTATAAAACAGTGTAGCTTATAATGGATTCATTTTTTATGTGTAGCTTATGAATACTAATTAATATGGCCTATCTAGTCTAATATAATTATTTACCCTTTATGTTGAACAGTAAATTTGTTCAAAATAATCTATACAACAATTAATTGTAGTAAATTAGGCTAATTGCTAATTATTACTAATTTCCAATTACCAATTCACGAATGTGACATCGACGTTGACAGGCAAGTAAAACTCAGGAGACAAGCAACTTACACAAGCAGAAGCAGCTAGGAACAAACTACAAAAATAGTTCACTAATTTACTATGCTACTCCTACACTCTCGTATGCATACAATTTATATGTATTCTATACAAATTACTATTTACTACACAGCGTATACATTATTTGTACTCCCCACGATAAACCAACTAGTTGTGATCAGTATTTGATTACAATTAGCACTAGTTTACTGCAAAAGCCTGAACCCGCCTTTTCTCAGTTCACCAATATCAATATCGATATCAACGAAATCATCGAGTTCCCTCGCATCGTATGATCGCCATGCATCGAATGATCGAGAGTTAACTTACTAATCGCAATTGTTTATTGTTCCACTTTTGTATCGACTATCGACTTCCACTGCAACAATTCTTTTAGATATTCCATTTTCCATTTCATCGTATTGCATGCATTGCAACGCACACGTATGTAGCTTGGGTATAGTCTCAACAAATTAATAATGAGCAAAAGCTTCTCAAAGTAATAAATACTTTAATTGTAATTAAGTTCAATGAATACTTGCGTTTATTTTATGTCTATTTATAAATTGGTACTGGTTCATTCTGGTAATATTAACGATTGTCATTGTGCATTGACACATCCACCATCTGCCTGGTCTAGCACTAGCACTTGTGACAATTTTACACTTTTCTAATAATTCCAATCAACTACTAGGAATCAACTGTTTCCTTATTAAGAATTTAATTTAATTCTAACTAGGCATAGAGTTTGTAAAAATATAAGCATTTTTCAATGATTTTTAAAAACTAGTAATAACAGATTTTTTCATTTTTTCCTATGCTCCGAATAGTTTTATAAGTCCTAATTCCCAATAACAACACATCTTACCAATTTTCGATTACTGAGGAACATGACTGATGATTATGAAATATAAATTATTACGTTACATGATATGAAGCATGCAACCGTGTTCTACCTCCTGTAACTGCTATGCATTCAATTCTTTAGGCAATAAATGGAAATCAAAATCATTTGCATACCTTTGGCATCTTTGTAGCAATTCGAGTTGACATCCAAGTCAATGTTGTGATGAATTAGCGCCATGATTATTATTATTCAATTAGATTCCCCTATCAGTACCAATTATTTCAACAGGTATTTCCAATCGACGATGAAGATGAAAGACTTGTAGTTTGTCACAAAAAAGAAGCACAACTCTGACAGTATCAAATCAAAGTATCAATAATTCAAAATTCAATCTTTCCAAGCTGAAAGCTAAATGATTGATGACTGAAACAAAATCAAATCTGATCTGATTCTGCTCTACTCAAAATCACAGTACAGTACAGAAGAGTATAGTAAATGAAGTAAAAGTTTTTTCAAGAAAAATGCTCCTCTAGACTTGAATTAATTTTGATTGTTGATTGTAATAATCTTGAACAACGGTAATGATGACGATGACGACGAAGGCGTTGCAAGTTTCAATAAGAAAATGATGTCGTCTAAATGATTTTGCAATTTTTCCAGGTAAATTAATTCTCTTGTTTCTTTCTTTGTCTCGTATTGGAGGTTGAAGAAGAGAAAAGACAAGGAATTGAAAATGCAAGTGAGAAATAAATGCAAAGGGAATTCGGTCTGAATGAATCCAACAATTATTACGTAACACAAGAACAAAGATGAGATGTAAAATATTCGCCTTGTTCTTCTTCTCGGTAGTAATTGTATGACTAAAGAAAAAACGTTCAGTACTGAATTGAATTTATCACTCAGTCAGTCAGCCGGTTCGACATTCGACGTGCGACTAGAAAGTTTGCTGCTTTTGTTTTTCTTATTGTTCTTTTCCCTGGTAGTGTTTCCGGATTTGATCTGATTTGATTGGCTTTAATTTTGTCAAGTAGTTTTAACTACCTTTTGTCTTGTCGTAGCTTTGATTTAGCCTTGGTCTTTACTGTTGATTTTAACTTTGACTTTGAAGTGGCTAAATTGAACTATGATAAACTGACTCAACAGCAGTTGTTGTAGATGGAAGAATCAAAGTTAAAAGCCCAAACCGAAACAGAAACCGGCAGCGGAACAGGAACAGCAACCGGAAAACAGATGAACACTATAATATATTGTAAATACCGGCATGAGAACAAAAGCAGAAGATTGTCCGCCGAAAAAAAGAGACGCGAGAAGGATTTTCAAAAAAAAGTCAATTCTGCTTGCAAATGTTAAGAGGTCACGTCAATGCTCATAACAATCAACTTGACAACTTTAGTATTGGTTGACAGTAAAAAAAAGTTAAGTATCTTGATCAAATCTTCTTTGTCACAATGTCAAAGACAAAGAAAGCGATAGATGTAATAAAAAACGACAAGTTAATTAAAAAAAATGCTGGATGTTCTGGATTTTCAAGTCGCCAGACTTAATAATGATCTAGCTTATGATCTTCGTCTAGATCTTACTACTGATCTTGATGTTCTTGTAGATATAGATGTTAATTTGCGGTGGAACTTGAGCGAGAAGTTGAAGCCGGGGAAACCGACGCGATTGGGAAAAATCCAAATCCAAGTTGTTTCCCAAACGAAAGATGAAAGAAAAAACGATCGTTCAAAAAGGAGTGTGAGCTAATTAAAATTAGCAGTAGAAAAGAAGGATGAAGATGAACAACCGAACGACTGGATTGACATTGACGGCACCAGTGACCAGGACCAGAGAATGACTGCAGTGTGGACACTGACACTGACTACTGACTGACTGACTAGGTACAGTAGCTGTCTCTCCTTTTGTCTATTTGCTTGACACTGACACCGACTCTGACTCCTCTTATAAATGGAAGTCAGTTGGGGAGTAGAATGATGATTGCTGATCAGCTGATCAATGAGAATTACTAGATTAGTAAAATATAAGTGGTGGGTCTTGTCTTGGCGTCGGTCTTTGTGTTAATATTGGACGAGGACTCTGGGGTTGTGTTGTACTATGGCAGGTAGGGTGGATGTGGATGTGAATCTTGTCTGAACTTGTATCGACTTGACTTGACTTGACGATGGACGACTGACGATGGGGAGAGTAGACAAAGAAGAGTTGAACCCAAAATTCACGAGTTAATATTGAAATTGGTAATAATGATTGCTCGTAAAAATAATGCTGGATTTGGGACGGTGACGGTGACTGTTGAGTTGGACTTGGTTGTTGGACTCGGTTGTTGGGAGGACAATGATGGGAGAACTGAACGTGACGACCGCCTGGCTTCCTTCTCTGTTCGCTACTGACTCCCAGAGTTTCGATGCAACTCAAGTTTGTCGGATGGCAACAGCAACAGCCTAAGCAACAAGAAAAGGGAAAAGAACATGAGAGAGAACATACCGAGTCACAGTATATCGAATGCATAATAGAGAATAGAGTTCGAGAATGATGATGATCATACGAGAACGAGTGAAACAACTACCCAAACCCAAAGTTTCCAAACCCCGAACCAAAGTCCCCAAAGTTTCTACTGTGGAATATGTAGCGTGGTCTTCCACAGCAAACGATGACGATGCCAATAAGTAGTGCTCAGTGTATAGCCAACTTTCCAAGGGGGCAACAGAATAGTAACTGCACAGCCAAAAGCAACATCAATGGCAATAGCAAAAGCAAAGGGGGATGTGTTTCCAAGTGCAAGTCTGACAAGGGAACCTTCCCAAAGTAGTCTGCACGATTTTTGGAGGAAAGTTGTATTTTTTTCTATTGACAACACAGCATTTCAAACTCAAAGTATTAAATCCACTACTCACTTCCCAATAGCCTTTTTCTCCTACGTGGATGCAAAACCTTTAAGTTTTTGAAAGTCTTCATGATGACATGTACATACGTGAACATTTACGTGTGACTACAGTTGTCCAAAAAGGATTAAAATTTAAAATAAAAATGAACAAAAATAACCTAAATGCCTAAAAACAAACCGAATTTCACTTCCTTCACCCAACTAAAGGCAAAAGCTTAGGTTTTCCGATTTTTAATGGCATGGCATATACACATGTTAAAATTTTACATTATTACGCTTAGATATCCTATCCGATAGTGTTTTTTACGCAGATTCCAAATATTGAATTAGTTTTGATGTGTCTTTACTAATACTGAAGATATTACACGTCAAAGTATTCATAATTCATAATAAAACTCTTTTATTCTATTTAGAACAGAAAATGCCTATAGGTTGTAAAAGACATAACAAACTTGACCGAAATTTCTATTTTTGCTTAATATACCTATGATTCTTTAAGCAAAAATTGTGGCACCCTTTTCATATTGGTGGGGAAATGTTGGAAAAGGTTCCCCGGTGCGTATACGATGAGGATAACCATGTCGATGCCTATGTCTATATTTCCATGGTATGCCTCCAACTCGAACAATTCCACTCGCAGCCAGCATGTAGCCTAGAATATATAGTCTGTGTTGGCCTATACACATTAGATTTGATAGTTTTCGTATCTGCTTGCCTACTTCATCCACTAGGACTGTATTCTCGGAACAAAAGTGTAACAAGAACATCTCACTTTATTCACATAGGTAGTCTTGGTCTTGGTTTTGGCTTTGCTTTGGTATTGGTCTTGGTCTCAACTTACTCGATTGTGCTCGGTTGTGCTCCTACAGACTGCAATAATTGGACGAAATGTTGAATGTCGAATCGAATGTAAAATGCAAGTTGCAGCTGAGGTTGATGTTGACGTTGATATTTGCTAGTTATTATTGCTATTACTGGTACTGGTACCAGAACCAGAATAACTAACTAGAATATGTGACTTGAGCAACAAAAAGGCACTGTTTTAAAACCTCCAGCTGCATTTCCACAATCATAAATAGGCATCATCATCATGTTCCTTTTCCTACTCACTTATGCGGTCTCTTCTTTGTTTCTCTCACCGAGTCTCACCCATGCTATGCCTTGACTTAACTTGGTCTAGCCAGGGATGTCGATGTGAAACCTAATGCAATGCAAAACAGATAGGTTTTTATCAATATCATTATCAAACCCAATAGCAATATCAATACCAAGGTATCGTATATTCTGAATTGTGATCCTCAGAGTAAATAGTAGATCCAATCATAATCATAATCGTAATGTAAACACAGAACAATGTTCAGCTCGCTCAGTCTTTCCTGGTCTAACTTGACTTAACTTAGCTTTATTCGATTACATGCCTTTGTAGAGCACTAGAGGATTTTTGTATCCTCTATCTCTGACTCGACTCGTACCAGTGTATACCATACATAAGCATGCCATGGACCCATATAGGTAGTTTATGTTAATGTTGATAAGGCTAAGTATATAGGTGCTTGGCTTGAGGAGGGGGAAAGAGGATTTTTGCTGGAGATGGTTCTCTCTACTTCTGGTTCTGGTAGTGATCATTATTGTTGTCCGAGACCGTGACTGACGACGAGTCCCCTAGCAACAGGGCCAGCAAATGATACCAAGATCAAAATCAAAACCAAAACCAAGGCTATGTGCTTTGTTTGCAACTACTTACCTACTTGGGATGGGACTGGACGAACGCCGAACGGGGAGAGTAGATTCGATACGAGACGATGCGACGCTTTACGATGCGATACTTTTTGCTCGGGACTGGGAGAGTAGTTTGGTTTTTTATCATTATCATCCATCGTCAGAGGAAAAGCATTCAAGCATTGCTCTACAATGCAGCAGTCTGAAGGATACACGATTGACTTTAACTCTGGTTTGTGATCACCTGTTTTTGTTAGTCTTATTCTTGAAAAGGTAGCCGATAAATCACTAGTTCATATAGGTAATGTAGTTCGTGGATGATTGCGGTTATGACGACCTCTTGATTTTACATTTTCCACACTTGCGATTTTAATTTGTTTCTGCTTGTGGTATTTATGTAATCTTGATCTTGATACTGTAGATTTTAGGTCCAATGATAATGATGATGATAATGGTGATGACGATGGTGGGGATAATTTACTTATTAAAAAATGAGTAAATAGTTCTGGTCGTTTGTACAGCACAGGTGCCTTTGTTTGGAAGACTTTGGTCTTGCTATTGGATTTGTGATGATGATAATGTTTTTTGCAGATTTTTATTCCGCTTCAATCTTTTATGCGTGCTCCTGTCCGAGGCTGTCTTCCACAAGTTCTCCTGGGCTGATGTTTGCTGCTCCGCTGCTTTGCTGTTGCTGTTGCTAGGCAGGGTGTGGGACTGACGACGAACACTACCAAGACGAAGACTAAGACGACCGGGTACAGGGTACCCAAAGTCAAAGTGGAAAATAAATAAAAAAAAAAGTTGAATGGTGGAACGATGAACGAATTCACGAAATTGGATGAATGTGAGCAGAATCGAAATGAGAACAACAGCCAGAACCAGAACTAGGACTAGAGCTAGAACCAAAGTCAGATCCAAAATGACATGACATGACATGACATGAAGCAGAATAGAAGTTGAGTTGCTCGAGTCGAGTCGAGTCAAGGATAATAATAATTATGTTCTTTCTCTTGTTCCACTCAATCATCTGGAAAATATAATATAGAACGTAATTTATTACCCAAACAGTCACAGCCAGTCCGAATACAATACACAATTCAAGACCCTAGTCATAATACGCTGCCACACAATATCACCATCGGACTACTCAAGTACGGACATTCAATGAAATGAAGAATCGGAGTAATAAAGCCAAAAGTAATACCCAGACCCAGACCAAGGCAAAAGACTTTACAAACACAGGCTTGACCGACCACACAGATCAAGATCTAGTGCCAAGTCCAATCCAATCCAATTTAATCCAAGTCAGAATACGAGACCAGTAACTTTCATTTTGGATATCGTGGTTTCAGTTTGGTTTCGGTCTTGCACTGAACCTAGAAGGAGGAAGAGGTTAGGAAAACAATGACATGCCAACGCCAATGCTACGAGGTCCTGTTTGAAGGAGTACCGCGCAATGATACCGGTACAGGTTAAACCGTAAGTGGCAGTTGTAATCGTAAAATTGCTTTTGCTCTGGATGTCATGTCATCATTATGGTCAATGGTTGGTTGAATATCGATTATAGGCAGCAATGCAATGAGAGGAAAAAATCGAGTTGTTTTGATAGTTTCGAGTATTGCTTGAAAGAGGTGCAGGTTGAGTAGGTAGTTAATCAAGAAGTAATTACCTACGTTGCTTGCTCTCGGTAGTTGGAAGTAGTTGTGGTTGTGATTACGGTCTTTAGGAATAATTGATAGTTGATAGTGATCACAATCCAAATCAGTACCACTTATCAGTGGGTTGTCGTCGTCGTTGGTCGTCGTCACCAGTTTTGTTTCTAGTAGTTGATTGTTAATTTCTTTTCATGTTCACAGCTTTTGGCCTTTGACTTAATTAAATACCACCGTCTGAAGTTTGCTTTTAGTGTCGGCAGTAATTATTTCCATGATTTACGACTGAAATAAAATGAACATTAAAATAGTCATCAACTTTACTGTTAGCACGAATAAGAAATAAAAAAGAGCATCTAAAGTATCAGGATAATAAACATGGAAAGAATCGTGAACAAAGAAGGAAAACACTGATTAAAACAAAATTACATACGTAATACGTTGAAATATGTACCATGAAGACACAGGACTAACATGGTGACTGGACATTTGACATTTACTATTATAAGGCTTGTATTTTGATACTGGTATAGCGCATTCTTTCGGGAGCCTTTACCAACGACTCGATGGGTCATTAGCAATTACACTACTGATTGCTCCGTATACTTCATTAGGGTTATTGATTTGACGAATTATTATGAAACATCAGGGATACCGCGAATATTCGCACTTATTCGTATTCGCGAATATTCGAGTAGATGCAGCAATATTCGCTAAACGAATACCTTAGCCGCGAATAACGAATATCCGCGAATATTTGTCAAAAATGTTTTGACCAAAAGCAACAAAAAGAGAAAAAACGCTGTTTTAAAGAGTTAAAATGCACTAATTTTCAGAATTAAATTAAGTTTGTAAAATATGCACTGAAAAACTTGTTTTTATTTAAGTATATCCCCAGTACATTTATCCAAAAAATACAGTCACACGCTTTCGTAACTAATTCTTTTTAGTCTGTGTCAGGGCGATGGATATTTCTACGGAAATACTGTCTCTTCAGCACGTACCTAAAAACAAATTTGTGCCATGGTTGAATTTTCAAAATTCGTTAAGTGCACTGAAAATAAACGATTAAAGCATGGCAATATCATCAGCACTTTGCTTCACATCTAATTCACTTAACACATTCTGGAACTCCAACGGCGATATTTGTTGATGTTTTACGCTGTGTATTAACTACGCCATTTTAAAACGTTCAAAAAGGGTTATTCAAAAATGAGAAAACGTTTTTATGCATCGCTATAATAAATTACTACAAGGAAAGGTCATTTCGAAAAGGTTATTTTACGTCCGTTTGAGTATTCAAAACGTTCTCAAAGCTATTATGAAAGATTCTAAACGTTCTTCATGCACCATTTTGAAAAACAGCATGATGTAATTTTTTAAAATGAAAACAGTAGCCAGCAAGATACTGAGCATCAAATCTATAATTAGATTATTTTCTGTGGAACACTGAATATTATAATTATAGTTTGCTAAGGTGTAGTTTCACTAATTTCATTCATCATTGTTGGCGTTCACAAGGTACCAGCTTACCACTTACTGTATTTATATAAGGTCTTACGGAAATAAGACAGATAAGACAAAGATATTATTCGATCTAATCATAGAAATGTTGAATGTCAGGTTGAGAGAAATCGTCAAATGCCAAATCACTTCGAATTTCGCGCAACTAGTTTAAATTAACATGAGGTACGATTAAATACAAATGGACAAAAATGTATTGTCTTTTAAATCTCACATTTTGAAACTGAAGTTCCAAATCAAAAACGCGTTTTGTGCTTCAACTACAAAAAGTGAACGTCAATGTCTTGGATCGCTCACCATTCTCCTAAAAATCAAAAAAATAAAATAAAACAAATATGTACATTATCAAGGAAGAACATGTTTATTGTTTACATAATGCAGTAAAACCAAAAAAAGAAACTTGCATCAACGATGAAGATATGAGATAAGGATCGAGGAAAGGTTGAAGGTAACAAGTAACAAGCTTACTAGTTGCAGTTTGCACATCAACAATCAGCAATTAAACCAAGATAAACGTTGAATTTCTGCATTTGATTTCAACTTCCATTAAACCACCGGCCGGCAACGTCAAGCAAAGCGAAGCAAAATAGCAAGAGAAAATCCAAAAAAACAACAGGTGTAATAAAAATAAAATACAAATGCCGACGAAGTTTTTCTATATTTCTATAAACTACTTCCTCTAGCCTTGTAGTTATTGTACTTGCTTCGATTCCAGTCACATTTTTCATTATCAGTTGCAGGTTGCAGCTGTTTTTTGTTCTACGCGACTCTCTTCTACCACTCTGCCCTGTCCTGTCAATCGTGTCGTGCCTTGTCTTTTTTGTCTGTCTCACTATATTTAGTTTTAATTGTAATTAACACATAACTACGGAAACTTTTCATGTAATTGTATTTACTCAACTTCGACGCTAACGTGATGTGATATAATAACAATAACAGATAAATATGCGATGTACATATAGAGTACAGAAACAATCAAATGACTCAAATGAGGAAAACCTGTTTCTTTTTCGTTTGACTTTGCCTCCTACTCTCGCGCTCCTCTTTGCTCATTGATGATGCTTCAGGAGCTTTCCATTTATTACATACCACATTTAAACATCGAATCCTCCGGTGGTGTCCGGTACCTTTTCCATTCGTCCAATTGATTTCAAAATCCCTCTCATCTATTTGGGATTGATCCCAAATAGATGAGAGGGATTTTGAAATCATTAAGTACACGATTACAAAATTAATGATAATAGGAGTTACCGAGAATACCTATACAATTTTACTGATTTTTGGCGTATAAATGTGGTGTAGGTACAACATTTTTACCCGTATCTCTGAAAGTCATACAGAAAATGCGGTAATATTAACCGTTTCCTCAGTTAAGTATTTTTAACAAAGAAATGGGTAAATAATTGTTTCATTTACCCGCAAACATATATTTAAGTACCTTTGCTAGCCTTTTTGGGCTTTCATCGAGTATCCTGTAAATTGCACTATTCACAAGTTCGATAAAAAGAATTGAAGAATTTTCGTAGCGTGTGTACTATTTTGTGCGCATTTCCCAATTTCCCCCCGTGTGTTTCGAATTCTGTGTGCGAATAATTTGTGAAAATTATTTGCAACAAATCCAAAACTGATAAAGTGTAATAAAGGCCTGCAATTGTATAAATACTTGCAAAAATTAGTTCTTTCTTCAAGGGAATTAAAATAATGTGGAATGAAAATTGTACAATGAGTATGGGTTAACTTACGTAAGGGAGTTTAAATTGAATTAGGTGATTTCTGCATAACCCTTTGAAAGCAGTGTTGCAATAAATTGCAATTTGTATAAGGGAAGTGCCACAAATGACGTCATCACTTATGTGGGTGGGTCATAGTGAAAAATATGATGCTTGATGACGGTAGGGTGGGTCGGTCCTGCACATGTTGGTGGCGTCATCAGAAGAATTTACTTACAGCTACTTAAATCCTACCGCAAGGACGGTAAAGTACCAAGGTACATTCTAGTTTATGATTCCGAACTTCGATACTGGAAGTCTTTCCAGCTGGCTATTGTATTTATGTCACAACTACCAACTATTGCAGCTACTACAGTTAATGCAACACCGTTTTTCACTACTCTAATTACGTATAACAAAAAACTATATTCCTTGGACACAAGCTATCACGGTGGAAAACTTCTGCCGAAGCTATTAGGAAAACCCTTGTAAAGTCCATGTGACAAGCAACCAGGCGAGACATCTTAAAGTTCCTGTTAGAATCTATATGGACAGCCATCTTAAAGTCCTTGTGGAAATATATTGAGACAGATATCTCAAAGTCCTTTTAAAAATCTATCAGGACAGCCGCCCCTAAGTTCTCGTTCCCAAGCGATAAAGACAGCAATCGTAAAACCCACATGACAGTCTATCATGGCAGCCAACTTAAAGTCATTGTAGCAATAAATCAGGACAACCATCTCAGTGTCCTTTTGACTTACTGCCACGACAGCTATCTTATTTGTTTTGTGCTCAAGCTATCAGGACGACCATTATGTGGTCCTTGAAGCCAAATTTTTAAGACCACCATGTTATTCCATTGTAACCAAGATATCAGGACGGCCGTTTTGTAGTCCTTGTGGCCAAGCCATCAGGATAGCCATTTCTTAGCCCTTGTGGCCAAGCTATCTGGATAGCGATTTTTTAGTCCTCCTGACCAAGCTATCAGGATAGCCATTTTTTAGTCCTCCTGACCAAGCTATCAGGATAGCCATTTTTTAGTCCTCCTGACCAAGCTCTCAGGATAGCCATTTTTTAGTCCTCCTGACCAAGCTATCAGGACGGCCATCTTATAGTCCTTGTGACCAAGCTATCATGGTAGTCATTTTTTATTCCTTGTGACCAAGTTATCTTGATGGTATTTTTGTAGTCCTTGTGACGAAACTATTCGGATAGATAATGGTGGTTTAAGTTTGTATGGTATCCACAATGTAGTCTAATCACAAGGTATCAGGGGGTCATTTTATAATTTAGGGCCAAGCTATCAGGACGGCGATGTTGTGGTGGCGTCACCATGCAGGGGGTGGGTGGGTCTTATTGACGCTGATGACGGCTGATGACAAAGGCGTCAGTGGGTCACAAATTTCATGATTTTGTGGTGACGTCATTTGTGGCACTTCCCTAACGAAAAGATAAGCTCAAGGTGTAATAATTGTGACTTGAAAAATACGATGTATATTGGAAAAGATATGATATGACAGTGTGAGAAAAGACGACGAAGGTGATTAAAGAACGAGTTCAAGTTGTGTATTGGCAGACTGACTGATTTCGATACTTAATTAGGATCTGGTTTTTTACTTTTATTTTTAGCACAATATTTTAAACAATTTGTCGTTGTCATTTCTCCTGACCGATAACTACACTACACAACAACTAGAAACTCTGGATTGCAGAATGTATACCTTTTCTCACGTACATTAAAAGGAAAAAATTGTCGATCGAATCGAGTAAATTACATGAATATATGAACTGGTAGTGATAACTAATAATAATTGTTACTTTAACATGAATGTTGCAAAGCTTGAATTTCTCAGATATTAAAGGCAAACGCAATTATTTCAATTTGATGTCAGCAACATTCATTAAAAAACGTATTCTCCTTCACACATTTAATAAATGCCAGGTTCCAAAAACCCTACTTTCCTCTGAAAGGCTCTGGAATCTGGAATCCTTCAAGGCATTTTCTGAAAACAGCTTATATTCTTACTCTTATACTACTACGACGAAGTGACCATGTTGTTGTCAACTTTAACAAAGTTCACGAAGCTAGAGCTACAGACAGTAAAAACGTTCCCTTGTCAGTAATAGTTCAAATTTTCAAATATAATTATGTATACCGAAAGAATGTTCTTTTACATTCATAATGATTCATAGTCTTTTGAACCATCCAGTTTTTTTAATTCTTTATAAAAATAACATAATTTTATAACAAGGGATTTTCAAATGCTAAAGTTTCCAAGAGTTCCTCTATTTTGCACGTTTAGTTTCCCTGTCTTTATTAGCATCGCATTGAAAATACAGGTATGTATGTATTGAACAGGTGATTTTTCTCGTTGACAGAGCCAAAACCAAGACCTGGACGAGTCCAAGTCAAGTCACAGAACACTTCAATAATAAAAGCCGAGAGATATGGAAGGAGGCAGATTATGAGGAGAAGCGGAACAAAGTAAAGCAATCCATGCCATGTGTGTTTGTGTGATGCTGCAATGTAAGCAAATGGTTTTGCTGTGCCGGGGCTGTTCTGTTGCTATGTGCAAGTTGTTAGTTTTTCATTTCCACTGCAGTTTCTATTGGCTGAGGCTCCTTCCCATTGCTCTTACTAGTCAGTTGTGTTTTCAGTTGAGCCGAGTTCCTTCAGCTTTGTTGCCCTTCATGGTAAAGCCACCAGCCAAAGCCTTCGCCAGCCCCAGGAGAGGAAAAATAGAGGTGGAAGATGTGAGGAGTTGCGTTTGCCTCTGCTCAGCATTTCAATTCTCCTTCCTTCTTCTGCTTCTCTTGCTCCATTCCCTCTGCCTAGAGATATTTGTCCCGGAAGCCCGGAACTCTCCATTCTCCAAATTCGCCACCAAAAGTCGCGATTTTCGGAAACGTCAGCATCATTATAATTTTGTTTTACAACAAACGATCATTTTCTTATGGGATTTAGCATTCAAAATTTAAATCAAGGAAAAGCGTGTAGTTTAAATTGTTTGAATTAAACATTCAAAATCACGGTTTAGAGCCAGACAAATCTTTCAAAACGTCATTTCCAGCTTTTCCAGTAACTTGTTTCGGACATTTGAAGATTATGGAACTTCATGTTTGGCATTTTTTACAACAATGTAGTTCAAGCCTTCAGGCTGAAACTTTTCAAAACGGCGTCCAGACATGTAGACGTTTTCAAAATATTTTTTCACGTTTGACGTTTTTCAAATCAATGCACCTATGCAGAAACGATGCTTTCTAAAATGACGTAGAAACGTTTTAGGCATTTTCAAACTACT
>JAAXYX010002403.1:0-17654 GCA_036851915.1 Ptenothrix huangshanensis
TCGCCTTCTTAATGGACTGTTTTAACCCTTTAAGGATTGTCAAGTAATTTTCTGACAAATAACTTAACTCAGGGAGTGAACATTTTCTACCTTCTTCATTCTTTAGTTTCGTCTCCGTCCTCATCTTCATCTCGGTACTCAATTGACAATCATCTTGATTGTCTCCACTGTACACATAGTATCGGTGTCGTCAGTCTCATTATGTACCATTCAAAGGGTAAATCTGTGTACAGCCACGAGGTATACGATGTATGTATCAGTCGCACTTCGGAAGAACACATCCTGACCTTAACCATTCAGCAAGGTTTTAAAGGTGACAACCACGTTTGAAATTCGGAAACGATTTAAAGTTTTCAGATTATTGAACCATGCACTACAATGCCATGCCATAGTCATTAGAATTTATTTATTTTGGAGCATTCTTCCAGTTCTAGTCTATTGCACACTTTCATTCCTCCTAATTGCTGGCATTGTAACAAGAAATAATAGAAAAGAGAGTTAAATTGCTCAATTTTACCCAGAATTCGAAGAATACAAAGGGAATGGGAAGAGCAGTTGAAAATTCATCTGACTAGGTCTAGTTTATAGTAGCAGAAATTACAAAATACAAATATACAAGGATTTTATAGACTTTTGACCACACCCTTAGGAGCGAGAGACATTCAACACGTGTAATTTTTACACCATCTTTTTAAACGGGAGTAACACACAGTATCTATTTAACTCTAACTCATAGCGCTTGGCTCGGTAGAAGTGGAGAACAAAACAAGTGCTACATGAAATACTTTTGAGCCATGAATACATAAGAGGAAGTACATATAACTTAACAGAAGACAAGACCAGAGAGCACAGTCAAACAAATACTTGCTTGTCTGACAGACAGACAGACTGACTGTCCGTACCTACTTATGTTCAGTTCTTACAAGAGTTGTAGACGAAGTAGTCGCAGTGTAAAAGTAACACCGTCCCTCACTCTCCTGGGTATATTTATCCTAACGATAAGGAGATTATGTGTTGCGATTAGCGTCTCTCCTATGCAGCAACCCAACCATGTACAGGGAGAAGGAGAGAGTCGCGTCGACGAGACACATAATGGGACGGCGAAAAGTTGGTAAAAAATGTGGAAAGGAACAAAATAAAAAACCAGATTTGTTCGCATTATGTACCCATGAAACGAAGGGCATGGTTGTGTATTGTGTAAATGAAGAGGAACAAACGGGAGGACACAGTTGTCTAATATCTGTCATCAGGCAACCGCAAATCATGAGTAGTGAATAGAAATCTTGTCGTCTAATATTTCATTTCGATTGAATCCAGAAGCCCACGCTTGGTCCAACTCCAATCCAATGTAATAAATAGGTCTCCGGATTTATGAGACCGCGTCCAACGACGAAGACTACTTCACAACCAACAACCAGCAACTGGCTCTATACACTATACACTGACTGTCTCTAGTCTCTCTAGTGTATCTGCAGGGATACCGAGGCCAACTCCAACGTCAACTTTAGCATGAGATTCGGTAGGAAGTAGTAGGTAGCTGTTGCAATAATAACAGCATCACAACATTAACAACCACACATATCACGGTTTATTACCAACCAGCCTAAGCCAAGTCAGGCAGAGAAGAGCCGGTGACTACTAATCCCATGTGAATGTTGCTCTTGTCCTCACTTTCTACGCACCAACGAATACAGATTAGGGAACTATTGCCATCTAAAGCTGCTAAACGATCCATCCTCAACCTCCGTCCTAACTACTGGCTGAGTAACAATTAGCCATTAACTTAACCATCCTTATACACGTAGGTACTTATGTACGAGTTACGAATTATGCGCTTAAAAGATTTTCGTCACTGGTCTGCACCCCTTCGCCAAAGCCTTCACATCTCTGCACGGTGGATTAATTGTCGAGACTTGCATGCGGGAGTAAAATAAGCCACGGCTCTTTTTGATTACGAGTCTATCTTCTAGTCCACGTCCGGGTATAATTTATAGCAAGGAACTTATTTTTTGTCATAACGCCTATAGCTCACAGCCCACATCACATCTTTCAAGCACACAATCCCTGTGCCACATTCGTTCAGATTTTCACAAAATATTTGTCACGTATTACGAATGAACGGCGGGTGAGTCTCTGGTCTGTGATCACGTTCAACAAAGGTGGGCAATTATGGAAACAATGATCCGATGGCGAAATGTGAGTCGCTTGCACTAGTTTGGTATTATCTCCGTTCGAATAATTGCACGTATCCTCTTTCCAAAATAACGATTGGGTTTCCCTCAATTTCGTATGTACCCAAGGCAAATATTCTCCGAATTGACCTGCAGCAACACAGGAATGGGCAGGGAATTTGGGAAGTAAAGTCTTAAAATTTTTGTCTATAACTGCAAACCACTACGTGGGCAAGTTAAATTTGTCAGTGCTGGCACGAATGAGAATAGCATTCCTTTAAAATTCAACTTCCAGCTTCATGTTTACATAAAAATCAATTCTATACGTATACACACGTCGACATTTAAAAAAGTCAAGAACAGAACTTGTAAAAGGCATATCACAGGAAACTATTACTACTGGCTGCTGGGAACCGGTTAGATTAAAAGTTCCTGGCTGAAAGTGAACCAGAGACATAATAAAGGCAGAGGCTCCCTTCGAATGTCAACAGAATTAAAGCTGAAAAGAGCGATACTCCGAAATGATTAACACGTAAAATATCTTACATGAAAAAAACATGCAGATAAGGAGCAAAAAAAATATGTTAATACAGATATGAAATAAAATGGCCGTCCTGGCGCCTATTTTAATTCTGTTGAGAAAGGTAAACGGCACGACACGAGTGACGAATAAGAACGAAATGAAGAAATCGATTGCTCTGGGATTGATAGGTGATGGCTCTCAGGCGTTGCTCGGTACACATGTCCTGGAGTCAGTCGAGTAGTATAATAATAATAAACCGAAATTCTTGAGCGTAAAATTGTGTAATTCGTCTAATGTCATTGCTTGCATATAATAAGTACAACTGGAGAGAGAATGAGATAGAGAAAGATAAAAAAAATAAGGGATTTCAGGTCGAGGGAAATTCAACCTCATGGTACGATAGGAAGATACGAAGGCAAAGCTCCACTCCATACAAGTTCGTCTTAATTTAGTTGTAACAGGCAAGATAAAAACTTTACGTAGTAATTTTGACAGTTTTTCTCCGGAAATGAAGCACCTTGTAATTTGTGGGTGAGAGAGGAGGGTGCCGCTCACCGCTTTTCATTTAGATATACTCACTTGCTAATAGGACTATAGACCACATCGTTAATGCCCATTTGCTTACTCTATTTCCATTTGGAATTTCAAAGCCAAACTACAAACTACTTTCATGTTGTTATATTACCCTTGTTATGCAAGTAAGTGCCCCTTGCTGTAGCTATACTCGTATTATTGCACTCCAATTCAATCCAATTTACTCGACTAACGTAAGCACAACACCCATCACATTGTTACTTCATACTTTGTACGTGTTGCGAGCTCGACGTGTCTATTGTACCAGAACGAGAGCATCTGCTGCCAGTCCTATTTTAAATTGAAACATTCGGGAGTTTTAATTTCTTCTGTAATCCATCCCTATATTCCTCATGCGAGTTTAATTGCAGCCTAAAACCAAATTTTGAAGCATGAAAAACTATACGGCAAGAAGCGATCATGAAACATTCTGCATGCGGTATGCAGATCCGTGATAAGTTGCCTATAAGTCGAGTAGCCAGAAGCCAAACCAATTCCTAAGAATGGTAATGGTGCCGCGAGATAAATTGCTGTTCATACTTTCGCACAAAATTATACGATGAATATATTGATTTAAGCGTGAAAAGAGACATGCCCATGTTAATGATCCCATGAATGAACGAGAACCTCGACCGCAGAACATGTGAGAACACATTTAATCAGCTCAATTTCAATCATTTATTGTGTAATGATACTCCTGATGACCACATTACGGCGTTACTTTTTCAAAGGTTTGCACTGTAAATAATTGGATTTGAATTTCGGAAGTTTTATTAAAGTTTAATTGTAATTTACTTTGTTCACGAATCCACTAAGTAAGAAACGAATAGATAATCATACATAATCATAACCTACAAGCTAACGAGCTTGTTGTACCTCTCATCCCCTACATTTATTCTTGCACTATGAATGGTTCACTGAGCGCAGCTCAGGTTTCGTGTTTTTTGAAAAAGGAAGCGGCAAACCAGTCTAAATTGTTTAGTTCATAAACAATAGATTTTAAAATCATTACCGAATCAAGAATTACAAAAATCTGAGCCTTGTTACTGCACTGAGCCCTTGGCAACTTTTTGCATAGCTGGTTTTACCTAATTACAATTCAGCATTGAGCATTCTTCTAGAAGAATCATAAATTTGGATGTTTTTTTTCGACGATACATATAAAATCATGCTCGCGCGGAAAATGACACAAACCTTTGAAGATGAAGATGAGCAAGGAATGGCGGCTAATAAAGCGTCAACATAACAAACTACTTACGAGGTACAAATTGATAAATGTGCACGCGTAACTTGTTATCTTCAATTGAATGTAAACCAAACAGTTGCAGCCGTAACAGTGAATAGACTGACAATTTGTCTCTGATTATAATTGTTATCGCTGTATACTCAATACTTTCTACGATTCCGTTATAGGGGAAATACTTCGGAAGATGCATCATTTCATCTCATCTCATCTGTGTATCCCTAGCTAAGTGTAATCTGAAGGAGTCGTTGTGCGTTGTGATTACATCAATATAAACAATCCACAAAAATTTCATCACATCCCTTGTCAGCCTGATGGTATGTGTAAGCTACAGATATGGGATGGTTATGATATCAAGAACTGTATTTGAGACGAAAGAAAAGTGAGGTGGCTGAAGAAGTTGATGATGATGATGATCCTCGTCACCACTAAGTGCAGGGTACCCACTTAACCCTAATGCGGCAGACAGTCAGGAGAGAAACCCAGATAATAACACTATATGGAGTATGGAGAAAGATGAGAACCCTTTTTGTACAGGAGAATTGGTTGGTTCGGGCGGTGAAGTTATAACAAGATCTCTCTATTGGATGAAATTATGGCTCAATTTACCTAGTCACATGTACAAAAACGATTCGGCATTCGGTCCGTCTCTCTTCTCCAACTCCAACCCTATGTAGTCCTTGTGTATTTTTACAGGTACATACTCAGTCACAGACGCACAGACCGCTTTTCATCCACACATTTAGCTTAAACCTTAAACATCCACCATCTGTTCAGCACATATTACCTGCCTCGTCTCATCGTCTCTGACTTCATATGAATTACGTCTCTCTCGGCTTACTCACAGGCACAGGTTATATGTACTAGCAGTACGGAATACACTTCAAAGTGAAATACTCCGGACTCCTAAGGTTAGAGACGACCGGGACTTTGAGGGAAAATTCAATCCATCTAACCTGGCTAATGACTAGGCTTCCCTAGCTGTTTAAATAATATAGACTTTCCTAATGTCAGCCACTTTTTCTTTGTCTATAATGGAATTTCAAACATATTATTCAACAATCGGTTGGACGTGTGGTGAGTCTGAAAATACAATCGTTCCATGAAGTCTCCCCTTTTGCTTTTCAAATTTCTTCAACATTTGATTGCATTACATGAGCTTGACTTGACTTGACTGTAGATATATACCTACCTACTTGACTTTGACTTGCAGGGCATGCAAAGCAAAAGATGATAAAGCAAAGAAAAGGGCAAATTATCAACTCCCGCATCATAATTAACCAACCTTTTCTTATACAGGAAATCAAGTGGAGGTGAATACGATTATTTTACCTCGTCGGTAGTCAAATTAATCTTAATCATAATAATAAGGAATAGGAAAGGTAAGACCGTGTGCTGTGCTCCTGTTCTCTGCATCTAATGTTCGACGGTTCGACCCGTTATGACTGCGTAATATGCACTAGGTAGGTATATTATCTAGTTTGAACTAGAAGGCAAACTATATCTATATCATTATAATATTTCTACATGCGTATGCAGAGTAAATGTAGAAAAAAGCATAAGAGAGCTGTTTGATAATCGCTTTGGGAATTTTCTGCCTGTTAATTGTTAACTCTGAAACAATTAATTGCAATCATTTTTGTATGGAGGCATGTCCTTCTGAATATATAGATATTACAGCATTGCAACACTCCGGTAGCAAAGGGCTGCTTATAATACGACTATGAGTATGAAATACGATATCGTATAATTATATCTCTAATCATTACGCAGGATTGGCAGGATAATTTAGACATTTATATTTATCGATCCGATTAAGTATAGGTAAGTTTGTAAACCAAATTATAACTAGAATTTGGATTTGGGTAAAGTTACAAGACAGGGTCCGACACTATGGTAGTTTACGACACTCAGATTTCAAGATGTGTTGAAAGAGTTGGCGATCTTGGCATGTATGAAGATAAAATAATCAGTGCATCTTTGTTAGTTGTGGTTATGGTGCAGGCGTGCAGTTGAAGTATACAATGTTATTAGTGTTGAGAAGACTATAATAATAGGTAGTTTTGGGGAGTTTCGAATTTCCTCGGCTTAGGATTGGCCACAATCCGTTGTTTTCTCTTTGCGACGGAAGTCGGTACCTATGTTTAAGTTTAATGTCTGTAGGTACAGGGATAGGTATACGGTCGAACGGATGGCAAATAGAATGGAAATAGAAATTCGGTAAATAGGACCTTGGGGGAAGCAGAATTATGATCGACGGGAATAATAGTAATTACAACGCGCTCAGGATGGATCACCTCGTCATTATATAAGTGTACTGCCTGAATAAAATATAATGGACTTTCTCTCTAATATCTCCCTCGCTAAGTGTTAGAGTAACGACTCAATCTGTGGCGTGCATGCCATAATCTGGATGAGAAGGATTACGATTATGAATGCTTAATATTTTATTCATGTTACTGCACCGATTTATATGTATGCAACGTTCCGACGTAGCGAGTTTTTTCCAGCTCCATTCCAGCTACACCTTCCCCTCTCGAATTGACGTATTATTTTCTTTGTATTCCATCCATCCATCTTTCAATCATCTGTTGTATCCAACATAAGCCCCTAGCTACTGCTATAAAACACATATATGCAATAGATAGACACAATAGATAATAATAATGGGTAATGGAAACGGTTGTTGCAATGATTGAAACATTTAGAACTGAATAAAGAATAACAATAATTTCTTCAACCTTTCTTACAGAAGCTCCCTTTCAGTTTAATGTTACGTGTTACTGCAGTGGTGGTGATTGTGGTTGAAATCTCTGACTTTTGATTTACTCTATTTCCTTTAAAAAACAAAAAATTCAGTGAACACTTTGACGGAATATTCATTTTCATGCTTCTTCTACAACTTACATAAACGTATATCGTTTAAAAGAGTAATGTGAAGTGACCTTACTAGCTAAACTATGTAGAAAATAAGACAAAGTGCAAAGTTTACTTCTACGTCGTTCCAAAAGGTTACAAAACATAACTATCAATTTTCCAAGAACATTACCTAAAAGTAAAAGTTCTCTCTATTCCAGGCAACAGTCTGGTATGTAATTACTGTGTGGCACTCTCACTGTCACTCTGTGAGCTTGGCGGCTTGGTGGTTCAAGAATAATGTTACTTTATTCTCCAATCAGTTACCGTTACCTTGAATAATCACCAAATTGCAACTACATCAAACATTCAAATTAAAAATTCTTACGGCATTGGACTTTTCGCTTAAAAGTGAAGTGCTAGAATCATTGAGTGACAATTTGGACTTCTATCACTATAGTGTTTATCATGGAAATATCATGGGTTATCATGGATAAGTTCTATGGTAGCTGTAGGATCATGGACACGGTTCGTTGTATTTTCACAAAAATTGAGGGTAATGGTGCAAAATTGAACATGAAACAAAAGACGCAACCTTAAAACTGTTTATCAAAATTTTTTACCCCAAATCTTGAGAATGCAAAGGAAAATTTACCAACGGAATATTTTACCAAAATTCAGGTGGTTGCTTCAACTATTATCTAAAACAATGCTACGGCGTTTGTAGCCTGTACAAGTTGTGACTTTCTAGAAAAACCCGGATTCAATCTGTCTTGCGTACCCGATTTAGGGGAAAATGACACCCAGCCTGAAACATACATAGGTAACCTTGGTAAAATGATTTTTGATAAAAATTCAGAAATTATTATGGAAAATCACTCTTAAGTATTTAAATTTGCATAACGTTGACCCTTCTCCATAACAGCAAACAGCCCAACTGGGAAGTTCCTACCAGCTAGAACCATGAAGGTATTTGTAGTTGTGGTTGTGGTGTTGTGGATGATTGTAGCAATAGGTGGTTACATAATCTTAAATATTTCCCATCTACTGAGAACCACACTATGGGGCACATTGAGATCCAGGTGGCAAAAATTCGGGTTTTCGCATACTGCCAAAGTGAAGAGAAGTTTAAGTACATAACTAAAGTAAATTAGTGGACGATATCGAAAATCCCATCTTCAGTTATCTGTGCAATGTACGTCACACGTTTAGCAGCGTCAATTACAGTAATTAAAAGCGAAAAATATTGTAATTCTATTTAAATGGCAAAACTTTCATGGACCAAAAGAATACCTCGGGCTCGTTTGGACTCATATTGAGATATCAGTTTTCGTAGCTAGTCGTAATTGATTGTAAATAGAAGATCTTTTTATATCTGCCACTATTTCTACTACTGAGAGACTTCCTATTCCCTGACTTTCCATTGTTGATGCTACAAAACTACAAATACGTATTAATTTTTCTGTAACATGATTATATTCAGGAATTAGTTATTACAAGGTTATGTAACGTATATTAGGGGAGTCTATTTACTAGGCTATCCTCGTTGGAGTTGGAGGACAGCGTCCAGTTTATTTTGTTTAACTAATGGGTTAGTTGTCTTAGTGCGCGTTTCTGGAACTCGTGCAAACAACGAAGTGCAGAAACGCGATGACATTTTCGTTATCTATTCATTCATCTATCAAAGTCCATTTTGTTGTGTCTAGTCCATGTAAATTAATGTTATTGCTTGGAAAATTGTTTCTAATTTTTACTCGTGGTCTTGTTAGGTAATTGATAATGCAAGCAATAATGCACATTTCACGAAAATGCAAATTTGAACCTAGCATTACATTTTACTGCACGTCCGTAAATCCGTATGCATGTCTGTCACTAAATCCGCTCATTACATCACGTGGTATGAAATTCAATAAGCGCGTATTTGTACGCGGTTGTGACTACAATTACAGCAAGCCTTCTATTTATCATTCAAAATGGTCGAGCCGATGCAAGTGTAATAATTAATTAATTAATTAACTAATTCAAACACTTCCTAATGCAGTAGCAAAACAAGTAAAATATAGAATGGATTTAGGTAGATTCAAATTTCAAGTGAGCTCAGATTCATCCCACAGAGTTGTTCTCTCGCATACTTCCTTCGCATTCTTCTGACTCGTCGAGAGGCAAAAGTTTAGCTACTACGTTCTACGTTGCTCAAAAAAGGTGCTTTTATACTTTCAAAATCAACTTCATTTCATTTTCGATAAACATCAACTATCATTCGTGTCTTGTATAGTGTACTTAAGGTTTCAACATTCCTGAAGAATTACAAAATTTTATCTTGCAGCATGAAAGTATAAACCAATTCGTCGCTTTAATTTCAACTCCCACTGCCTTGAAATATAGAACGAAGTATTAATATAGATTGAATTTGAATAACGGAGACAATTATATGAGTCACCGCCAATACCATTATTATAGTTATGTAACTGATAGTGAAAGCCCACAGCAACTTAAACAATATCGTTCCTATATTTCATATTTAAATAACTTTAACAAGAGTTAAGTTGGAATTGTTCGACCTGGTAATTTTTGTTACTAATTATATTAAATTATATTAAAGCTATTACTTTCTCTCTCTCTCTCGACCATGTTGTAATTCAGGAGGGGCATTAATTACTTACTACGATTGTTAATGTATTTATTTCTAAAATTATACAATATTATGTTATAGCTATGTATTTTTAATACCCTTTTTACTCATCTGGTTTATGTAAGCTAAACTCCAACCACAGTAATAAATTTATATAAACAATTGCTCAAGTGAGAGCTAAAAGTTTTTAAGTTTAACTAAATTGTAATACAATGCTTACTAATCGTTATTATATCCTCGGGTATGGTTTTTTTTATTCTGATTAAGTTTTAAAGCTTCACGTACGTTACTACATTATTTAGCTGAGAGCCTATAGTTGCTTACACAAAGTCTATATTTGAATTGTACAGGTAGTTGACTTTGAAGATAAAAGCTATTGAAACGGCAAGAACATCACTAATTTTGCTCGTCTTTCATGGCTCTATAAAAGTTGAACTTATTCAATTTTGGGAATCTTCAAGTTTTCATGACGATTAATTATCGCGAATTCACGGAAGTATAGCTGTGCGAGAAATGAAATGGAAATGAATGCTGAAAATGAAATGAATCGGTGTTGAAGCGCGAAAGTATAAATGGTGGCATGGAACAGTTTCCCTCACGCCCTCACTTCACTCCAGCTGTTGAGCTATTGAAGGAAATGGGTATGATCGCGAAAGTATAAAAGCACCTAAAGGGTTGAAGAGATGCAGAGTGGGGAGCATTGCGTTTGTCATAGTCGTGTCTGTTGGTAGAGTTTGATCATAGTGTGAAGATGTAATATCTACACACTATGGTTTCATCATTGAAAGCACACCGGCGAACGCAGAGTTCTCGGCGAACAGGCTCGAGAAATAAGGTCTAGTGATTAGTAGTGGCCAAGCAGTGGTGTCGGCTGATGCTGATTTGTTGTCGGCTTTCCGTGGCAAGGAACGCAGGAACGCCCGATATTCGGATTCCGCATGAGCGAATCCAACGAACTAATCGCATAATGCTCTTCAGTGGTTGAGGACAAAGCAGAGGCCAACCACTAGTGCGGTTCACTTCTATCAAAGAGTGTGTGTAGTACTGTGTAGAGTAGTGTGGTAGTGGGAAATATTAGTTCGTCCATGTGATGTTCCTGAGTGATAATGTGTGATTTTGATTTACTACTTGACAAAGAACAGAAAACCCTCCAACTTCAACCACACATTAACGTACTTTCTACCTGATTTTGCCTACTGATGGATCCATTCTGTCAACTCAACTGTGAATCCGCTGCTACTCCATTCAGCACTTCATTCAATCCAACTTCCAGTTGGTTCCAGGTTAAATATATTTAAAAAAGGAACCACACTTTCGGCTATTCAAGACTGTCTGTAACGTTTAAGTTTGTCATTTGTTGTTCAAAAGCCTGATGCCGGCAACAAACCGATGACCGGTTTAGCTAAAACAGTTTTTTGTGCTCCGCTTTTAAATCCTAGGCGCCTGCTTCAATTTTTGGAAATGGAATTTTTGATGTAAGAAGGATTCTCAGCAACAAAAAAGTGCCTTTGTAAAGTATCTTGGAAAAAATCAAAACAAAAAATGGAGAACTCTTCCTTGAATAATATTAAGGAAGAATACTACCGTCTCTTTGGTAAGAACATAATTATCGGTCATTACTTATTGCATTCCAATTGAATCTAAAACGAGTTGATATTTTACTGGAGACATTTGAAAAATCTTAATCAAGATACACCTCAATCAAGATTGTGTACAGGTAAGGGATATGGATTTAAACTACAAACTACGATTACGTCGTAGCTATTCGTATGATTTTAGAAAGTTCGGTTCAAACCGGATGAACAGTTCCGATGTGAACCTGGTTTACTCGATGACTCGTATCTTGAATCGAAAAATACGCTTTCATCACAATTTCTTATACACCCCCTATCAATTAGATAATATATTCAATATTTGTGTCGAATAGCATTATGAATATACCTTGGGTTGTGCTAACAGCTAATTTTTTCGGTTTTAATAAGTACATACGTATTCTCAGTTCGAAATTAATTTTGGAAAAAAAGTACGCTACAATTTGGAATGAAAGTGGTTTCATTTTCCTAATATAAGAAATACGCATTGATTTTATCTTCCATAGAGACTTTAGTAGTTGTTTCTGACGGGTATATTTCTAATCACATTCCTATTTTCCTGATGGAAAAAATCTGTTAGTAGGTTATGTGATAAAGTGTGGGGCCCTATTAACTTAATTATGAACTTTATTTTAATTATGCGTGAAAATAATAGCATAATTATGAGCACACCTAGCGAATTACGTCTGTTGAATTAATTTGTCCGTACATTGGAGAAATGAGACTTCGTACGTGATACGCAACTGCTACACAGAACGGTCACGTTTTTTAAACCTTTTATCATTAGTTTTGCTCGAAGCTGTTCCTGGACAAATATTGCCAGTTAGGCTTTGTTTTGGTGGTGACGCCTATGCATTGTAATATAGTCTGGGTCCCAACAGCAGATGATAAAGATATATGAAGTAGATAGAGAAAAGCGGCAAAAGAAGTACATACTTTAAGAATCAAGAGGTTTTTTTTTACGTCAACTGGTCATCATGTTGGGATGATACACGACAAAAGAAATACGTTATTTTGTTTAGTTTTTAGTCTGTTATCGGATACCTGTATGAAAAGAAGGTAGAGAAACAATTGGGTGCCAAAAAGTGATTGCTCAAAGTTGTAAAGAATTAGTTGATAGAACAGAGTGGTAGGAGCGAAGGAAAATCAGAGTTTTCAAGTTAAATGTCATATTTGAAAACTTTTATGAGGGACATAATCAGAAGGGAGTTTGTTGAGTTTAGGCGCCGCTCCTTCACTCGTTCATAACACGCAAGAGTTTTTCATGATGATGCTTTTCTGGGCTGAGCCGAGTCAATCTGTGAACGAAGATGCTTATTTCCTCGCTCACGTACTTAAAGGATTCTCTTTGAGAGTTTACGTGTAATAGCTGCAGTAGAGTAATCTCTAAATCCTTCTTGCTGTTGCAATGCTAGCCCTGCATGACTTGGTAATGTCCGGTGTGTATGGTGTTAGTGGTGGAATTGGTAGACTACCAAATAGGTATCTAGACCTAGACAACTAATCATATTCGTAATACCTACATACAGGGTACCAGCAAAGTACACATGACACTCTTATATGTGTACATGTGTGCTTCTATTAAGTATTAAATTGTGGAAGAACAGAAGACGAAAAGTAAGTAGTTTGTGAAAATGGTCATTCCATTTGAAGAAGTTATTTTTCTACCTGTGACTTGGATAGTTGTACTTCTGTGGTTACGAGCGAGGAAGAGTCACTCTAGAGGTGTACCAGCAACATGAGCCCATCGCCATAAAAACTGCCCCGCAATCTCAAGTCTTGCTGCTTCATGGCTTTTCCATAAATTTTTTCCACGGAGTTAGACACTTAGGTTCGGGCGTAAAAACGTCATCTTGAAGGAGCTCTCGTGTTTAAAATAAAGTATAAATATGATTCACCGTGTGATTATTATTATGATTTTCTTGCGGCCTTTATTTACTGCTAAAGATTTAAGTCAGCTAGACTGAAATTGAGAAGAGAGAAGGAGAGAGAGAGAATCAACCCACATCCGTAGAATAGTTTAGTATCATAACCTCGTCATCTCATACTTACTGCTTCCAACGGGACTGTTTCGTATTTACACCATTCATTTTATTCTGGGGTGTACACAATAATCATAACAACAACACCAATTTGTGTGATGACTTGCATAGGAGAAGATGAGAATGTGGAGGCAGAAAAAGTAATGAGTGTTGTTACGTAGGGTTCTCGGATCTCGGGAAATTTTAGGACAGGCACTTATTTTCAAGCTCATTCTTTACCCGATTCTATACAAAATAGATAGTAGTACTCACCACGCTCGCAGCCAATATATACTTTACTTGCCTTAATATAATGCGTAAAAGGTGTGCAAGGTTCTTCGTACATCTTTATCACTTTTGTTTACAAAGAGGTCAGCTGTACGATGATGAGACCTCTGACGGTTTTCTGAGTATAAATTAAGAAAGTACAATCGTTTCACCACGCCACTGATGTGAATTATTGCAGAAACGTTTCTTCACTGCTGACTGCTGTTCTTTCTGTTGTCGATAGATGCATATACTTAGGTCAAATCATATTGCTGGTAGTATTTTAGTTGAGATCAATCAGTTAGCGTGATTATGTCGAATGTTAAAAATCACGAAAGTTAATTCTTTTTATTGATTCGTATCACGTATATGGCCAACCTCTCAAATTTCAAATTAAGATATTATTAATGAGTGCGTGGGCCGATGTTGTGAAAGAAATTCGAAGTATTTTTTTCTGGCTTTCGTTGAAATTATTAAAATGTATCGGCCCAATAATAAATTTTCAAAATTTACGTAGGTTAGTCGGCTTGGAGCCTTTCGCATATATTGGTTTATGACAGGACTATTGGATGGACATTCTCGTAAAGCGATCAAATAAAGGTCGGAAAAACTGTGGGGTGTGGGAAGCTATAGGTAGTTTACGATATGATTAATAATTTAGGGTGGTGATTGGGAGTGGTTAGCCTATCATAGCATAATAGGTTGTGACTTATCTAGTCGAACCAACTGTGACGAGTGAGGAGAGTAGCTCTCCGTTTACTTGTTCTCTATGAACAGAATCCCCATATGGACCACAAAGAACTACTCGTCTGTCTGTCATCACTTTGTAGTATCAAGGTGTACGTCATTTGCCAACTTGGCATATTTTATCCGAATCTAGTTAAGGATGTACAACGTTGTTTGTTTGTGGAGACTCGTATTCGTCGTCCTACGTGTCACGTCGACGTCGGACCTCGGACACTGTTGAAATTTAGTTGTACAAACAAGGCATGTAAATGTAAACTAACAACACGAAGATCAGGCCAAAAGGCTTTTATAACAATTTACTCATGAATAATAAAGGTATTATTCTCAGTTTGTGCACGGAGTTTCCATCCCATAGCTATTACTGCCGGAGTATAATGATGTATGTAGTATTCGACATTCTATATAGGTATTGTCATTTTCATGTGGGGAGCTTTTTGGATCCGAATTCTGGCAAAGCTTACTGTTGTCTGGCAGTCCGTGTTCGAGCTTTTATGTCAATATAATAAAGCACACATACATGCAGGATTCTCGGTTCATTTAACTAGAAATATCCACGGAGAATACTCGTATCTCGTAAGCTCCTTAGCTCAACTGGCTTGTTGAAATAATAGAGTCTGTATGGCTCTTGGACGATTGCAAAATCCGGGAGGGCTCGCCGGATTTTAGCCGTTTTCACAATAGACCCAACATAATGGAGGAGGAGCATTTCAATTGAGAAGGAAGCATGAACAATGTGTCGTACCAAAGAGGAGGGCTTTGGTTTATTGAAAGGTCTTTAGTCTCTCATTACTTAACGTACCCAAGTCGGAATAAGCAGTCGTAGTTGGAAAGTATCACTAAGCTCTTGTGCTCACCTTTAACAAGATTTTGTTGTTTAACATAAATATGCGGTGTGTTGACATGCACTCTGAAATCCCAAGCTGTAGGTTATCATACAGAATCTTGGGTTTCTGAGGGATCAGTAGTGGGTCTTGTTGCAGCGTTTCAACTAGATTAAAGCTTGGTTATAGATCGTAATAAATGTTTAATTAATACGAAAAAGTTCTCATCAAATTAATAATATACCTAGTTATTAGTTAGTAAAGGTGATTGAACAAAGAGCCACTTTCAGTTGCAAGCAAAGCATTCCTTTTGCGAGAAAGCTTGCTATTGACTGTCATGTAATTTATTATGTGTTGGTACGTATCTAGTTAATTACACCTATTTACTAGTAAAAATGTGTGAAGCACATGTTTTCGTTGAAACAAGGTGTTGTATTACTTGTAATAGTCGTAATTATGAACTGTTTTAATAGTGCAAGGTATTTTTAATGCATGCAACTTTATGTTTGCCAGTTATTTACGCGAATAAAACCTTCATCAAAAGTTGTATAAATACACACAGTTGTCTAGGTAGGTTTTCCATTTTATGCTTAAAATTAATATAGGTATTATAAACAAGAAAGTGACACAAGGTATGTAAAGTTTTAACGCTTGACGTATTAATGTGAAACGGAAATGTTTTATTTCAGGTTACTATGTTTCCGTATAGTAACACAAGTTATGAATTACAACTACCCTGTCTCGTCTCAAAGCTACCGAGACTGTCTTTTGTAGCATGTTTTGAAAGTAACGTAAAGAGTGGGTGGACATGGTAGGAATAGTGCAAGACCTGCATTCATTTAATACAGTGGGAAATTTTAACGTGAACGACATTTTAAAACTGGATTGATTGATGAAGGACGAGGAGGATTGAGACTAGTCGTTTTCATTCATATACGACCTTTTGTGACGCGAAATGAAAAAGTTTGGCCGACCTTAAAGCCAAATTTTTATTTTTGTTGACCAAGTGCCTGGAGGTTGTGTGTAGTGTGAGAACTTGATCATGAATTCCAAAGTTATTTGATGTGGTGGTGCTGTATGGAACGTATCACATCATGTATTATGTATTGTAAATGGTATTTTACAACTGCAACGTAACCAGCGCTTATCCGAATATGGACAAGTATGATCACTGGGGACGAGAGGTACATTATTACTATTACCTCACAAATCTCATTTGACACTACGCTTCATGATTCGACGTAACTCTAGACTCAGGGAAGGTTCGCATGCACACAAGCGTTCGAAGTTGAAATGAGGATGAACAATTGTACATATTAGAGTGAAGAGTATTAGATAAGGATTATATGCCCGACATTAATCTGTGGAACTTATCCGTAGTTAAGGGTAATGAAAGGTGTGTCGGTGTTGATAAACTTGTGCTACATTTGGCACTTGGGTGTTATTTTCATTTTCATCACTGATTATTAGCGGCTCAACTCTAACTGATAAAATTCATCATGATCATCAAGTGATAGTTTGAGCGGTTGGGTTCTCATCACACTGATATGTCTTATCCGTGAGTTATCCTGGACTGCATCGGCACGTAGGTAACTTTAGAATGAAACAGAGCGCATCATGAATTGCTAGCGTGTATAGACGTCCACGATTGGAAAGACAAAGACTCAAGGCAAAATATTATGTACTAGCAACCATTATCATTCTAATGAACTCCATATATGAAGGAACGCTTCAGTAGTGAGCAACATGGTCTGCTGTTAGATACAAACCTTCTAGGTACCTTGGCTTTGGCATTCATTGAAGCATCAGCTACAGGTAGATAATTTGACGCTGCTTTGTTTTCTTCGGCTTGTCATGAATACGTGGACTAATAGATTCGAGTGTCATGGTGAATCTTACAACATTCAATGAAAGTAGTTTGCATTAGAGGAGAATGGTTCCATATTATGCCCAGCGGTTTAATTACTTTCCTAGCAATCTCTTTACAAGGTATTTACTATAATTACGTTACGAAACTGGAGTGAGTGTGAATCACGTCCCACAGTAGTTCCCCAAGCGGGTGTACCCGTTCGTACTGTTCGTAGTTATAAGAATCAGTTAAGTTTGCCGTTAGTGTGGTTAGTAATTTTGTTGATTATTGACTAAATCATGCGTAAATGGCATTCACTTATTAATGTTTTAAAATTTTAAGTTAGTCCTTTAGATTGT
>JAAXYX010002404.1:0-17644 GCA_036851915.1 Ptenothrix huangshanensis
TCATTGCAGTCTGGAATCGAACGACCTTTCATTTCAACGCAATGATCTGCACATCTTCGACCCTTAAGCAAAAATTCATTGTTTATTACATCATTTGTTTTTAGTGAAATGTGGTTCAGTTTATTGCACCAAACACATTTTACATAGTAAAACTTAGACTTGGGGGAAACTTAGACTACATTATGTGTGAACATTTTCAAGGAGATGTTGGGATGACGTTAGACTAAACGGCGCCGCACAGGTGAGATAAGCTGAAAAGCACGTTTATGCATCATCAAATTGACGTCAGTAGCACTAGATACTTACTACCTAGCAAATTCACCCACACCTTGTAAAATCGGCATCGGTCATTTCATTCATTTCGTGTATATAAAAATCCTATGGAATTGGGGTACATTGAGACTAAGTTTTTGAAAACTGCAGGAAATATTTCCGGCAACAGTAAATTAGGAAATTGCTTTACCACAACAAAGACCTGCCTACACTTTCAGAATCCATTAATTACAGATAATGATCATAATTACTGCTAAGCGAAAGACGGAGCAGTTGAATACATGAATCCTAGTCTGATGAGTCATGTTCAATATGAAGCAGAAGGATTACCTGTATTTTCAGTACCTGATCATGAACGCTACAAAACAATGTCGAGCACCTCGAATCTTCAGATACACGGTGGAAGAATCTGTTTACTACGACTGCCAAAACTATTGCCATGCCCACACAAGCAGAAAATTTCCAACCCCATTCCATTCCGTTTTGAAAACATGAATGAAGAAATGGTTGAGATTGAGAATAAAATAGTAAAAGGTACCCCTGACCTGTATATGTAAAATTCACATCCTTTTGTTGCTGAATCATCAGCTCATCGCCACGTTTAGATCCAGAGCAACCAAGAAAGGCAGGACCATTATCTCAGTATGACGTAAGTATAAGCAGTACTATGTACGAACAACAATGTAATCTAAAAGGAGCAATGAGCAAAGCGTGTAAACATACCTCAAAATAATCTCCATACACTCTCTGACATTGACCACAGTTCTTCAAGCAGATCTTAATTGATTTCCTGGCAGCTAATGATAATAATGCTTCGCCCCATTGGGTCAAACAAAGGAAAATGATGATGCTCGAAATCACCCGGATATTCATTGTGCTAAAAACTTGAAGAAAAAATACTTAACACTGCAATTTTATCACATAAACAGTTAGCTGTTTGCAAGGTGGCAAATAGGTATAAAATAGTACGTAACTACTCCCTCCCTTTCCCTGTTGTATACACACGTGTAAGGACAAAACAGGATCCGACATTTTTTTAAATCTTTAAAACTATAGAGAGCGAAACGTTAAAAATTCGACCTCTTGCAACCAAATTTTATAAAATAGTATTACATACTTGCAGTATTAAGAGTGCATTTAATTTCAAGGCTATAATCTGAATGTCCGATCGATCACCGTGCTTGTGTTTATAAATTACTCTTAAATCAATCCGGACTTCTGTATGCCAAGAAATATAAAATGAAATCCTTCAAGAAATCAAAAAAGAATATAACAAAATTTCTCTAATTGTTTTATGAATTAACGTGTAAAATACTAATGATTTCTTGGATGACATTAACTTTAGATTTGATGGCTGTATCAAAGATAAAGTTGTAATTGAATAAATTTATTCGAAAAAACTTTCACTGTTAGCCCAGATAAAAGTTGTGATCGTAAAAATGGATTGACCTGCGAACGTGTGCATGTTTAAATGAATTTGAAACTTACTCGAACGTTTGCTGCTGTGAGGGACGTGAGAGAGTGACTTGACCAGTATGTATATCTATTGTTCACGTTTAGCTTTTGTGGACAGCTGACAATGCGAAGATTAAGTCGCGAGCCAAGTAAACGTGGTTGATCAATATCAAACTAATAATGGAATGCAATAAATAATCCAAGCCAAAGTTGACAGTAGCAAGAATAAACAAGGATGGAAGAGCACTGTTGATCTTGGTGGATATTGATATTGGACTGGGTACTAGTGACCTGCACCTACAGGTGTTGTTATTGTTGTGGTTCTCTCTCTCTGACGGTTGTCCAAGTGTCCAACGGTAGTTGAAATCAAATAAACAAAGTACGAATGCAGCAAAGTAAGATGATGAGCTGATGATTATTTCTAAAGGTGGATCTACTGCTTCTGCTGACTGATCTCGATCTTGCCTTCAGCAAACGAAACAACCGACACCTGACAATTCAATCGGCTCAGCACAAATGTCGAGCACAGAATGGAAATCAAATCGTGGTAGCAATAGAATTTCATTTCAGACCCTTCCTTTTATTTATACCTTTGCTCCTACATGCTTTTCATGGAAGTTGGTTTTATTCACAGCATCAATTCAATTCGATATTTCTTATGCCATCTGCAAGTAGACTGCCTAGCATTAAAGATACATGCCACCCCGATCATTATCATTGTTTCATCCACGGAAAAAAATAGGAGACATTTAACTATACATTTGGAACGAACACAGTTGATAATATGATGGCATACACATATAATTAATGATACTAGCCACAGCAATAATAGCACCATGTCACATTGTGACTTCATCCTGCCCAATTCGTGTAATTCTGTTATACCACACACATGAATCTTGAATGTGGAATGTGGAAGCTAGTGACTTATTTATGATTGGATCTTAAGTATTTATAATTATTGTCAGATCTCAATTGCTACTAATATAACTTGCTTCCCTACCTGCATCATTTTTTGCAGCCATCCACCTCAAAGAATTACGATGTGAGCAACTTTTTTTCTTCGTTTTTAGGAGTCACACAGAGAGTTAGATTAGAATTATAGAATTTAACTGAGCGCGCGGAGACAAAAAATATTATAATGGCACTGGACTGGGTATACAATCGTGTATGCTGATAATTTAATCCGAGCGGAATCGGAACATATTCCTTTTATCAGTGTCGTAAATCGTAATATCGTAAGTGCCTGTATTATTTCGACAATGCATTACTACTGCTATTCTTGCTAACATATCAAGTCAAGGCTGTTTCCGCTTCCGCGATGCCAATCAATAGGCAGCTTTTTACTCTGTTATTACTGTACTATTGTCTCAGTTCAATTCATCTTGCTCCTGCTACATAGCATGTTCAGGTTCAGCTGCAAAAAGGCATTTTAGTTCTTCCCGTGTCCCGTTTCTGCTGAACCTTGCCTACTGTCTATTATTAAGCTTTGGTCATTTGCAAAATTTTTAACGTTTTTGTAGTTCAATACTCATCTGCTTTTTGGTGGTATACTTGACTTACAATTAGCATATTATGCTAGCCATGTCCCAGGACATTGAAAGTACTAAGATTTCGAAGAATATTGTCGCATAGATATAAGGTATTCGTAGAACAAAAAAAAACAAAGACAATCGATGCTGACCAACGGCTTATTTGTACAACAATTGGAGGCAGTCGTAAAATCGAATGATCTAACACACACGACTAAGGTAAACTAGCTTTGACTTATTGATCGCATTCAATTAGATTGCCATAACTCATAACTTGTAATTTGGAAAAAATAATTGTAATTGTGTCCGGCAGGAGCAAATTAAGCAAGTGACGAGTTGTTCAAAAACTACCATTGAATATTTTAATGCTTACGCATGGTCATTTTTTATGCGCAGCAATATCTTACATCCTTTAGTCTTGTCCTACAATTAGATTTATTGTGATTAGGAATGATTGCACGTAACCTACTGTAGAATGGTCAATCAGCCGTAAGCATTCAGTTACAATGATAATGTAGGAAGTCACTGAGCATATTAAGTAAACATACGGTGAACAGATCCTGTTCTCCTGTACTTAAACCAGATGCTGCCAACTTGTTGATTTCATTATCAAGTACTTGAAGTCTTGTTGTAAAAGACACCGAAATTATTTTATAGACATATCATAGACAATTAGAAGTTCAAAAAAATATTACTTTTGCCCTAAAAAGATATACTTGTCCTCTATCTACGTAGGGACCCCTTGCAACCACTGGGCTCTACTATGTATTAGGAATGTCGACTAATGTATTGTGTACCATCCATGCATTATTATTATTGCTTTGAAAAATATGTTTATGTATTATATGCCTTCGCTAAATATTTTTATTAAGTAAGATACGTTTGTACTGTTGTGCGACAATCTCATTGGAAATAGTTTCATACAATTTCTGAAATTAGCTACCTTGAGACGCATATATATACTTAATTAGTTACAAAACCAAAACAAGAAAATGAAAATAATTAAATGCGTTTAGAGCAATGGAAAAACAAAAACTAAATACAATTTAATAGAACCACTAAGGAGTATGTGTCCAAGTATTATATATGTAGCTATCAAAATATTTATAGTAGCTACTTAAACTATAATATTTGTCTGTAAATTAATTTGCAGTGTAAGGCTAGCTGTGCTCATGTGATAACTTTTAAACTTACTTAGATTTATTCAAGTAATAAGAAATTCGTTATTATGAAATCATGGCTCATCACTCATCGGTTAGACAAACGGAAAACCCAAATAATAAAGAGCTTTCGCCGTGAAAAATAATTAAAGGGAGTTCCCTAAGAGTACCTGGAAAGCCCTTATGAAGTTGTTTGCGCCTAAAGCCTAATTTTTAATTTGGAATTTACTGTTGCTTCTTTCAAAACTGTCAAGAAGAGGAAACCAAGGGTAATTTTCATTTTAGAAGGGAAAAAAAATCTTTCTCCGCTAATCTTTCCTTGATGTTCCACAGCGATGTCATGTAGTCATGTAGACATGTAGGTACCTACATACCGTCGGTGAAGAGGCAAAATGAGGCAAGTCCAAAATTTGGTAGAAACAAAATGAGCCATGTCCATGAATCCCTCAAATGTAAAGTGAGGCAAGCCCACCGAAACTTCCCTTGACTTGCCTCACCTTACATTTAAGGGATTCATGGACATGTCTCATTTTGTTTCTACCAACTTTTGGACTTACCTCATTTAGCCTTTTCACCAATGACATGTGATCTTTATTCATACTGACTATGAGATTAATTCCATTTACGTATGCTGTATTGCAACTATACAAAGTCAATTGCAAATAGTGGAGTTTAAGAGTAAAGAACAACTGCACGCATTTTTCGTTAAAATTAAAATTGAGCAATACGCGCCAAGCCTTCAACAAAAGAGTGTAGGTATTACACAATTTTTGCAGTGTGTGTATCGCACATAGCCCCTTATTATTTTACAGCCCGGCGTGTATGTATTTTTATTTTAACGAAAAATGCGTATAGCTCTTCAGTGACGATTGACGATTATTGCTATCGACTTTGTATAGCCATGTCTAGCATTGATCCTGGATTTTATTCGACTGTGCTGGCTGGAAGTAATAAATTGCTTAAATACTTTTACCTTCTTTTTTTGTATTTTTTATACAATCACCTATTCCATGGAAAATAGCAGCCCGCAATAACTATATATTCACAGCCTACTTAGAAAACGTTGACATTTAACCTTCATATGTACTTGTTTGCTCAATCAATACTTATTGGTATTGCCATTGCGGTATTCATAAAACTCGAAAAAATTCCTGCCAAACGAATTCATACTCCTGTGATCTTTAAATCGAGTGTCACAGGAAGAATAATAGCTACATATATATTAGGCATGGTCCTAATTCCCTGCCTAGTAACAAAAATATTTAAACTTGGGCAACTAACTTTCTTAGGTATATACCTAGGTACTTAGGTACTTGCTTTCGCCGATGCCGATTACAATGAGTCATATATCCCTCTAGTTGCATTTTAGTACGAAACTTCTTTCTGAAAATGGCTGTGTTAAAATGATCGCAGACAATCAAACAATAACATTGAAGGTTGTCTGGAAGCTACGAAAATATGTCACTAATGACGACATTTTCAATGTTATTGCACATGGAACCTTCATTATTCACAAATATTTTGTTTTTTTTGGAGTTTCAACAGAATCGAGCGTTTAAACCCAATGTTTGAGAACGCCCCAGGACCCCCAGGACCGAGTGAACCGACATTAGTACGTCGTGAGACATTGACAAATGTCAGTGAGCACTGACATGTGTAACTAAAATTTAAAAATTTTCACTTAAAGTAATTCAAAATACTTAGAGAGCGCACATGGGAGCTCAAACCGAAGCTAAAAGCTCCAAACTTTTTCAAATCATTTTCTCATTATTGTCTTTGTGCTGTACCATGTACCATTATTTTTCACCAGAACCGAAGGAAAACAATATTATCACAAAATCGAACAAAAGCAATTAATTAAGGTTTAGATGCGCACATAAATGTCTATAACTGTATGGCAACATTGCTAGAAACATTAACGTAAAGAAACCAACGTAGGTTTATAATTACTTAAGACCACGTATTGTACCTGTTAGTAATTACATGAGCCTGCCTCCACTTGTCAGCAGTTAGTCAGAAGTATGAGTTAGCGAAGTAAATACGATTAGGGATTCATCACATATGAGAACTTCTCTGTTAGCAATTTCGTAATTATAATTTTTTTTGCTACGATAATGTACTCTCAACTGAAACTGATGCTAATTTTTGGACGCCATGTTCGTGATTTACCCAGCCATAATATTTAGCTTACTTAGTTTAGTTCGCTTCGTCAGCATTTCCGCATCTTTAAACGGCAGTTTGTGTGGGCCGACAGGATAAATTTTGAGTTTGAGTTAGTCTGCCTTGCCTATATCAGGTATAATTATATTATCAAGGAAGAGTCGATGTGTTAAGTACAGGTACAGATACTCCAGCACTGCTTTCACATATTTTGCATCTCCACGATGACAATTTCTAAGCTCATCTTGGGTAAGATGCTGATACGAGGAAGCATGTAACCATAACGTCACTATTCATCGTTTTTCCTAAACTTTTCAAGTCTCATTTGTCGCTGCGAAATCATTATATGAACGTACCTACTTTATGGATTTGGAAATAATTCATCATTACTTATTAATTATCGTATACAAGGACTACCCCTCCCCCAAATTCATGAAGATCTTTTGCACGCTTCCTAATTTCGAAATTCCGCAACTCCTTCTCGCTGAAAGGCAAAGCAAAAGTTATTATCCGAAATACGTGAAGTACTAAGAACGGGAAGTACCAACTACCAACGAGCAACGAGTAAACGAGGTACCCATGATTGGACGAATGTTGAAGTTACCGCCAGTAAGTCTCAAGTTTTTATATTGACATATACGTCCCAAACATGGCACCGGTCTTGAAAACTTTTCAGGATCAGGATCGAGAATGAAGAAATATTGATTTTGTTGGTGTTTTAAATATTAATAATTAAGTTATTAAGCCCATGTAAGTTAATCATCATCATTATTATCTCGGACCTTGTCAAGCTATCCTATATCCTTGCCCTCAGTTCGGCACTTCCATGGTAAATGTTGGACCGCCAGGCAACATCTAATCAATTCGAGATGGTAAGTCTAAAGCTTTGGAGTGAGAGCTTGTCGCATAATAAATAATATTGAATATATTTTAAATATATATTACGCCTTTACATCTCGGGTCGTGCACCTTTCGTATATATTGTTACATCGAGTCTTATGCACCAATCAAGAGAGCAGTTGGCATAGCATTTAAAATTTATTTTTGTAAATTGAACCTTTACTTTCAACTTTGATTCACTACACATTCTACATTTGACAATGTCGACCATTATGTGAACGTGTCCAGGTTAAAATGTAAAAGATAAAACAAAAGCTAACTAATTTGTGATTCATGCATCATAACTGCATCACTAGATGACTAATGACTTTTGACTTGACATGTAAAATTGTGCTTTGATAACTACTTGCAACTTGGGAATTGGGAATAGTTTTTGCATCAATGGTAATCAACTGGGAATGTCTTAGATAGAGACTAAAGGGTATTTGTATATGCGTTGTTATTTCTGGGTTTCGAACATATACCTTGTCCTCTAATTTTGCGATGATGATTATATTAATAAATTAAATATATTTGCATACCGAAATCCAAACTTAGGAAAGGTCCTCTCTCGGTGATTGGTTTGGTATTACCAAGGGAACGGAAATATATGATATACAATCACTGTCATTAATGTTGAACTTCAGTTCACAGTTTCGAAACGGATTGATGGTGTGCAAAAACCAATCATATTGTAATATTAAATTGGCTTTATGAAGTACTTTTTAATTTTTAATGGATGTATAGGAAGACCATTCGGTTGGTGTTTCAGTTTTATGTAGGCTTTCAATTGAGTTAGTTATGACGATGGCATTTATTCGATATTTCTGTTATTGTTTGAAACAATTATAAAACCTTTATACTTAGCCGTAAATAAAAACTAATACTTAACAACAGTAATACACTACAGTATTATTTTTTCTTTATAACCTGAGATAAACAAAAACTAATTAATTATTATTCGGACATAACATGGCTAAATCTAGAAGGAAAGGAAAGAAAGGTAAAGGATCAAAGAAAGGAAAAAAGAAGTCGAAAAAGAACGACGAGGAAGAGTCTGAATTAAATACAGGGCCACCTGTTAGTTGATTTGTCCTTTTACATTTCCAAACGATGAATGAATAAACTTTAACTACATTATAAAATTAATAAACTTATATACTTGATAGCAGGACAATAACACTTCTGTTGGTTGTATTTTAAATTATTCGTGGCTTATATTGTGCTTGATATAAACTTATTTTATTAACTATTCTAAATTATACTGAATAATGAATCCAATCCTTAACAACTATTATTGTTGCTTTTTCTAGGACGTGTTTCTCATGGTACGTCGGAAGAAAACGACCATTTTTATTGATGCAAAGGAAGATACAACTATATTGGAACTTAAACGAATGATTGCTGGTAAGTTATTGATTTACAGCCTGTTCGATCTAACATTTTCGTTGAATTTTTTCGGTTGCTACCTAGGACTTATTATTTCACTTGTTATTTCAAATCGTACTTTTGATGCAATAAATTAAATAATCGATGTAAGAGAGCGCCCGCATAGTTTATAGTTTTATAATGTATGACACACGGCATGTATTGTCAATAGCATTGCAGGGTTCTGTAAATTCCAATTTTTTTAAAATTAGTAAATTAGTGAAACAGTGTCCTAAGCTGGTAAAGACTGGCAAGTATTACGGGTATTTACTATGCTTTTGCTAAGCTAGGTATTTACCGAGTTTTTGCTATGCTGGATTTTACCATATGCGGAACCGAACCTTGAGTGTTAGTACCAAATTATTTTTGGAATGACAATGACAGCTTGAGTGATTTCCAGCTATATTTGCCTTTTTTATTCTACGTGTTCTGTAAGGGTACATTTTCTACATCATCAATGTATCACCTAGCGAAAGTATTTCCTCTATAATTACTTATTGCCGCAGTATCATTATGTTACGATGAATTATGAAATCATTTCTTGTAGTATGCGAGTACGAATTTTAGTTTGCTTAGCTTAGATATAACAGGTCGTTAATTGTAACTCATCTCAGTATTCTGTACCTTCAAAGTGAAGAAGTTTTACAAGGTTGATGGTTTTAAATTCGATTTGAGCCCCTAATGCCATATAATAAAAAAAATTCGATGTAGAAGCAATTAAAAGCTAAGGATTTACGAGATTGTAGAATTCTTTTAGCAAACTTATGTAAAATCAATCGTTCTACTGATAAAAAGTAGCTGCACTGCAAAGAAATCAAGTGTTTCGCAATAGCTATGGATGACTGATGACTGCTGCAGACATCCAAACATCAAGCTATAGTTTCAGTTACACTATTGAATAATCCGTTTATACGAGGAGGTTATTAGTACAGGAACTTAACCATGCCGTAATTTCTTTTTTAAATTTGTATCTACAAAATGCAGTAAAACCGGTCGGTATTATATTAATATCAAAGGTGGTTACAAACATGCATGATACATACGTACCGACAATGTTCACGATTAACAAAAAATGCATTTTTCCATGAAGGAATCACAAAGGTAATGCCGGAAGACCAGAAACTTTTTCGGGACAGGGAAGAGATGAAGGATGAGAAACACATAGGCGATTATGGGCTAAACGCTGGAACAGCTAAACCTCAACTACCTGCTACAATTGGTTTGGTTTTCAAGTGAGTTCATTTGCATTTAAAAATAGCATGAATTTTGAATGAATTATGTGGTTTCAGTGGAAATTGCCAACTGGGATTAAGTTAAAACATTTAAAAGCATGTCTTTCCTTATCCCGAAAGTGAAACTACATTGGAGTAGTCAGTGTCAGTAGTCAGTGTAGTGAGTAATTTATCCCTTACAAAAACTAGAGTAGATTTTTATATCCAGGTTGTTTCGAAATCATGCATGCAATTATTTCGATAAATTATACAGGCGGCATTTTGTTGAGAGTAAAGCTAGCTTAAACTCTGCTAATAATTTATGGAATGGATAACATTTTTAGGGATGAAAATGGAAGCTGGGAGGAATTAGACATCGCACCGTTGTCTCAACCTCCGGAGCTGCCAGAAGTGATGCGTCTACCGGACTCAACAAACCCCGATCAAGCGGCTTAAGTGTGTTTTTCTGCTTTACCTTAGTTTACACAATTAATTTGGCGCTAAATTATTTTTTGCTTTATTTTCAAAAACTGTTTAAAACATTACAAATACAGTACATTAGAAATTTAAACGAATCCTTCATTAAACGAATCTTCTCTTATACAACAAGCTTACACAAATTCATCCGTATAAACAATAAGCATTTAAACATTTATTTACAGTGTTGTTAGCTATAGTGTGTAAGCGTATCCAGTCCATATTAAAAAAGTTGCTCCTCTGGGCTTTCCTTGTTTACCGAGCGTCGAATACTATCACTGTAATTAATTAAAAATCCCCAATAATTATGTTACACTATATAATTATTTATTCCAATTCTATAAATGTTCTCTTATGTCCCCCACAAATCAACATCACTGGACGCGGATCCTATAATTTTTATTTTATTACCAATAAAAATGTACTTACATCGCTTAGTTCTCTTCTTGTACATGATACGGTAACCACACTCTCGGCAACGAATCGGATCCCTTGGCCTTATTTCATTTTCACCGTGACACTCTGCATCACAACCAAACAATTTTCAAGGACCATATTGAGTTTTGATCAGTTTCCAGGGGCCCATTTAATCTGAATGTTAAATGAGACTTTTGATAACGGCATTAGCAGTCCAAAAACGAATTTTGGTATCGGGATGCGGTTTTTACCGTATTGTAGTGTTTTCTTTTGCCTATGCAACGGAAAAAATGACCGGTTCAAAATTAGTAGCGAAGGGGTTCGTTTCTAAAATCAAACAATCACCTCCGGACAAGTTTCGTCTGTTTTTTCAATCAGTCCATTGTTTAATTTTAAAAACGAACCCCTTAGCCACTAATTTTGAACCGGACAGTTTTTCCGCTGCATAGGCAAAAGAAAACAATATAATACTGTAAAAACCGCATCCCGATACCGAAATTCGTTTTTTGACTGCTAATGCCGTTATCAAGAGTCTCAATTAACATTCAGATTAAATGGGCCCCTGGAAACTGATCAAAACTCAATATGGTCCTTAAGGCTCATTTCCGCTTGACTTTAGACTCAAAGTTAAAGTGAAAGTATAACTTTGTTGTGTAGTAAACATTTACGTAACCATGGTTACAACATAGAAACTTTACCTTCAATTGGTTGATAAAGTGAAGTGGAAATGAGCCTTTAACCTTAAAGTTTCACCTAGAAATGCAGCTACGTTTAAAAACAAAATATACCATCTTGCCTACACCATGGTAGCAAAACTTGAAACATCTAATGATACCTACAACCTAGTTTTATCAAAATCTATTTCATAACTCTATCCTACCAAATGTTACTCTTATCTGTAGCAACACACATCGCAGCTATAAGCAAATAAATGCAATGAGACAACAAAGTATTCCGTATTTACTAATTACTAATAATCGTTTATATAGCAATAGTTAAACTTATTTCCACGACTCGAAACAGGGTGAATACCTATACTTAGTTGTTAGTCTTTTAAATTAATTAAACAAATAAGAATAAGGACATCCGTCATCTATTCCTTAATGACGAAGTTATACATGCCATAGTATAGATAATGCTCATCAAACATCTAACCGCAATCCAATTTCATCCAAGCCCGAATAATACAATCATTTGATAATTGATGAATGATGACATAACACACATTAACAGTATGTATAAAGTATAACTGAATTTAGTTATCCGCTAATATACTTATTACATACATGATACAAAAACACTAAACAAACATATTTATTACCTATACGACGAAAATTAAAATAAACAATTACCACCACAGATGTAAACCATCGGAGTTTTGACCGATGATTGATCTTTCGATGTTATTGCTGCTCCTGAGGTCGCCCCGGAACCAGACCCCTGATTAGAACTCGGGCTATCCATGACTCCTTATCCCAATTTAGGCAACTGCAGCTCCCAACTATCCTCAACTATGCAATCACGGAAAAACACAAGACAGTCACGTTTAACTTTTGCCAGCGACCAATGTTGAATGTCAATCACCCGTGCCCGTACCCAAAACACAATTTTTGCTTACTAACAAAACCCACCTGCAAATTGTTGAGCAATCCGTTGAATCTGTGAATTGTTCAAAGGTTAACAGAGCATTCCACAATTTAATTCTTATTTACGACCACGCGTGAAAAACAATCAAAAACGCTACGGTCGCAAACTAAAACCAACGTCTTGCCGAAAGAATGTATTTTGAGTATCGGAGGGGCTTTACCACGTGCATTGGTGTCGTTTCGGCTAGGAAGCGTCCACCAGTAATGTCCACAACATTTTTGCCATCGTGTAGTCAAGTGAATGCTGTCAGGTCGATGCAGTATGTGGTTCTAGAGGTATCACTAATGCTGCGGACGTGATTTGGGGAAGAATCGTTGGGGCGATGAGTCACGTGGGGGATGGAAGAAGGTCGGGAGAGGAGAGATAAAGTTTGAGCGGTAAGAGGATAGTGGCCAATGTGGAGACGAAAGGAGGCTGGAGTGGAAAACATTTGAATCCAGCACTTGTCCATTGGCTAACGGAGGCCCAAGTTGAAACTCCAGTCCAATGGCAAGTGCAGTGGGGATCCTCATGTGTGCAGTGTTGAAGTGGAAGGGTATGTACGTGTGGATAAGTGCAGTGGAAAGATGACTGGTGGTGTGTAGAATTGCAAAGACTGCATCAATGAATTGTCAGTTAAAATGTGTTGGCGGTTAATTCCGTGGACTGCAGTGATATTGAGGGAAAACAACATCTATAAGGTCCCACTGATCAGCCGTGAGACAGTTAGTAGAAAATTTACTTTTAGTAGTCATGCATTTGCATTAATAGAAGGTGACTTTGCCATCCTAATTTGTGGTAATGCCCTCACTCCATCACATGGGCTCAACAGCATTAACCCGGAGATAATAAGGTAATCACTATCATTTACTCACTTCCACTTCTACTCCATTTAATTAGTTTTTAATTGCACCCCTCCACCACTATTATTTATCATTATCATTATCGCAGTCATCAGGACAAGAGTAGTCGACCAGACCAGTATCAGTCAGTGTGTAATTACCTTATTATGTAATTACGTGAATAATCCTATATCCTACTTGTCAGTCATAATGATTATCAATTATATCTATGAGGTGCGATATGAGGTATAATATATAATTGGTGCAATTTGCACTATTTTTATCGTTAGACCAAATTCTCTTTTGTGGCACATCATTAGTCGGTGTGATCGTGGAACTGGAAGTTTTCTGACAATTTCAAATCTAGGAAAAGAAAGTGATTGTTGATTATAGTATAGTTGATAGTAGACAGACTTTCAAATAGTTTTGTTTTTTATACTAAGTATTATATAAGAAAAATGTCAGTCAAAGATTGACAAAGTAATTTAGTGATTCGGCAATGGATATTTTCTAGTAATTTAATTATTAAAATAATATGATGAAAGAATTCTTTTTCTAAACAATGACAACTGACGCTGTCGTTCCTTGTGTTACCCTTCACTGTAAATATATATACTATCGTCCATCATTTTTCATTCATTACAATTTTTAATGTTGAATGACCATCCAACTATTCATTCATTCATCACTCTCTGCTATTCCATCTATCTGCTGTCTTTCGGTTTTATCCATTCAGTTCTGTTGGTGTGGACGTGGAGAAGTTTAGCATCGGTATAGTTCATTTGCGAGCGAAGTTGCGGTGGCGAGGTGGTGTATTTGTCTTTGTGGAGACTTACTGGAGAACATTAGCTCGTATGCATGTGGTATGGAATTAGCATTAAATGATTGATATTGATAAACCTAGGACTATCAAACCATAAATTGTTCGTTGTTCTCGTATTGTAATTGATTGAAGGTTGAGGTTGATGGTAGGCTTTGTCTATGGTCGTGAATAATCCCAGGCAAGATTTTCTTAGCTTATATTTTCTTATATTACCTACCTACTATAAGTTCATTCTTTGCCTTGTGTGTATTTTCAACTTGAAACTAGAATCATTGTTGGTTATTTTTGGTTTCTTGCATTTGTTTTAGTGCTCATAGCTAAATCAATGACAATAACAATAATTATTAGTGTGTTAGCAATGAATATAAATTGAACATGAAGCATAGGTAATATTCCGTAATATACTGCATCCATACAGGTATAATGATAGTGGGATGTTTACTAGAGCGCTTCCTACAGTTGCCTCTTCGACAATAATTATTGTTTGGGGACATAAATTGCAGGCCATAATAGTATTGGGCTAAGTATAAGAAAGCAAGTTGTTGTTCAAATGTCTGCGTCAATAACTATACATTTTCTCGTACACTGTATGAAAATACCCTAGAATTTTAATGATAGTAGCGTCATTTTTATGAAGTAAGTGTTGACAGGTTTATTGAGGGAAAAAGTTGATGTTCCTTGTTAGCGTGTATTTTCCAGGAACTGGTTGCTAAATATTTAATTTCGAAAGGCTTATTTACATCAAGACCAAAGGGTGAAACACTAACAATTATACATGTCTTCGGCTGCTCGGCTGCATTGTTCAACCTAAATGAATCAACTAATGTATAAGTAGGTTTTATACATGTTACCGAGTTCTAAAATGGCTCATCACAAAAGCTTTCCTACCGTTGATATCATACTGATTGCCGTGCTAATAATAATTATCCCAAAAGTCTAGTCGTAATTCTAGCTCATCTTACTTGTTTAGCGTGAACGTTCCAAAATTAATTAAATCATAACTTTGCACTCTTAACTTATAAAAGGCGAATGTGAACCTCGTTTATTACAGGAATACCTACAAGGTTTAGCAAAGGTGGGAACAGAATGCGTAAAATAAATCAGGTTTTGGCTTTCAGCAATCGTGATTTGGGATTTGACTGATTTGAAAGCAAAATAAATTGATCAATGCATGAATGTGAATAAACAGCTAGAAAGTGACATCTTAGGGTGTGTGTACTATGCAGTGGACTGTAAATTGGTTTTCGCATGTACATACAGAAGTAGGAGCAACAGGTGGTTCGTTCGTTTCGTCTTTACGCATTGGATTAGCAAGTATAATACGCAAACATTGATAAGTTATGGTTATGGTCATCGTAGTACTGCATCCAGGTGTAGTCCATGGGAAAATCGTCAACTTACATTTCTCTCGCATTATTTGCCTATTACTTTCAGTGAGTAGTCATATGAGTACTGCTCATCTGGAATGTGCTTTGCATTCTAAGGGTGGCCTTCTGAATTCTGAGGTACGTACCTTCAGATGAATTCATACAAAGGTTCTTCTTTTGGCGGTTGAACTTCCACATCATATACGCATTATTCCGTACCACGGTCACAGCTTGATTTTTTGGGTAGAGGTGTCTAAACTTCCGTGCACCCTTAGGCATCTGGAGGAGAGTGAAATCTTTTTCTGTCAGCGCAAAAAACCATTCCTGTAGCTGTATTCAGTACTTTACTGCGTATTGCGTATCGTACTTGCAATCGTTGCGTTGAATTGGTTCGATGATATAGGGGAATGATGGTGGAGTTGTACTTTAGTGGTGTACATAGATATGTGACAGAAATTGAATAGATGTAATTAATGCTCGTGTGGCTCGTAGTTGGTAGCTGGTACATGTATTTTGATGATGATGATAGGGCTTCATAGCAAAGAAATGAAATTGATACGCTAGCACTAGTACGATACCTCTCATAAACTCTGTATTTGAACCTGCAGTGAGTGCAGTGCTTACTTGTGTGATTCAGCTGCGATGCCTATAATATAATATGTTAAAGTTAAAATGTTATGTACTGTCCCCAGCAGAATATGCTTTAAGCTTCCTTGCGTTTGTTACCTCACGGGAATTTTTGATTCGTGTTGAATTACAAGTACAAGATTGTAGATTAGTGGATACATCAGATTTTTATTGTTGGGTAGCATCCTTGTCCTACCTTTGATTTGCACTTGTTCACATAGTCAGCGGTAGTTTAGACTTGTTTTTTATACATCTAAAGTCTAAATTTCGTGCGTAAAAAGTCAATCCCAAAACAATGTAGTGGGATCCTGGGACTGGTACTGGGACCAGTAGTAAGAAAGGAGACTTTGGTCGTGTCATGATTCTTCTTATGCCGCTTCATGTGGTTCCTGCCTTGAGGCATGTGCCAAATGCTAACAAAGTTTTTTCATACTTTGTGTATCTATAGATGTTGAATTTCATGAGTTTTGAAGGCGTTTGTTTCGCGATGGTTTGTAAACCACTCAAATGTTTGCCAAATTGTCAGTCTGCAAATTCTGATCACGTTCCTTTTGTAGGTGACTATCTTTCATTTTGTGCTTTTGTTAAGTTTTCATTTACTGCAGTTACGTACTCTGTAAGATCTTTGTTCTTCTAAATCATGAAATTCGAAATATATACCTACTGGATGTTAACTGATTTATGATCGATTACTCTAAGCTACTAACTCACGGTACGTTGCGTGCTTTACAGTGTGAATTCGATACCTGACTCCAAAAATGAAAACTGATTTTCTAACATGAGCGAAGTATTTCTTATGATGATTTATGTAGTTTTTCAAAATGGGTATTAACATTGAACATACGGGTGCATTTGTAAAAAATGAGTCTTTATGGACAAAAATAATTAGGAAGTCCTTAAATACCTACCTATCTATGTATAATTACAATTACATAATTGTACCTCACACGTTTGTAGCACCTTCTTTCAAAGTCATTACTTCAGTTCAAATGGAAAAAAATGAAAACGTATGGCGTGTAAAATTCTTCTAATCATGCCTAGCCCTAGCCTACACTTACCCTCAGATTCTCAATTCTAAATTATGGTTCATATATAATTATTGTTAAAACTCGAAAATCAATAAAACAGGTTGCATGAAGATGCATTGTGAGATCGATTGCACACAATACAAGTAGCTCGTGTGCTTATTACTGAATTGGATTTTTTAAAAGTCAAACCTGTATGGCTTGTGCCATCTGCGATTTTTGCTTTTGTTAGTCTTGTTTTCTTGTTCTTTCTCGTTTGATTTTAGCTCACTTTGATCTTTTGGCATAATATTCATTTTTGGAGCATGTGGTAACCGTAGCTTGTGGATTTACAACAAAAAA
>JAAXYX010002405.1:0-17644 GCA_036851915.1 Ptenothrix huangshanensis
GCTCTAGCTGATCCAGTCAAATTTCCACGTGGAGTTGAAGCAGAAGTGGCACTCATGGCATTAAAATAATATTGTGGGATGTAACAATGTAATGTGCTATAAAAATCTACTGATTATTTCTACTGTAGGTGCAAATACTAATTCCAATTAGCTTCACTTTGTTGTAATACTTTTAAGCTTCTTCACTTCTTTGTAAACAACCTCACTCCGTACTGAAATATGAATAAATGCATTCACATAATTATAATTTAAAACCATTCACGAAACCCATAATACCCTCGGCCCTCGATGGTATATGGTGAAAGTTTAAAATTTGGAGTCTTTAACTCTGCGCCAAACATACCAAATGGGTCCCACTGGATGAATTCTAATTTTTCCCCAATTCTTTCTCTTGGTAAGAATTTTCTATGCCCGCTGACCACACTTTCAGCTATAACTAAAACAAATCTGTAAATGGTAAATAGAATAAATCAATACTTTAAACACAAATAGCTCTCTGAATGATTATTAACCTGATAAGTTTAAGAATAACAATAATTGTTGATATGATAAAAAGAAACAACGAGCTTTCAGCTTTAGCTATGAACGTCACGTACTTGGATTTAACTTTCTTCAACAATGTGTTCGTGAGGAACATGGCCAGTCTGGGTTTTCAAAACTGATTAAGTAAATTGAGGCAAAGTTGGCTGGTACACAAAAATTGTACTATAATACCAATACCAAGTTCAGTTATTTTAGCAACTGTTGATTGTGGTGATGATTTAAAATGAAAACTTGGAATCCTGGAATTGTTAAAGTGTAGCACAAACACATAATAATTTACTTACATCGTTCATCGTTCCGAGTTGTTCATGATGTATTCGAATTTCCCCACTTCGTCGGTATACTCTCACATGTTTATCTATAATATATGATTCCTGCAGCAGCAGCATGCATTTTATTGTTCCCTCTTTTCAGTATCCAGTGTCTAAAAAGCCAAACGCATGCAATTACATAGGTATATCCCTGAAGATACTGAAGAACGTTCGGTATTTGGTTTGATATTGTGCAGCGGCAATAAATGAGTGATTTACGCTGACGCAATATACAATTATTTTTGTCTGTTTAATTATTCCAAAATAATCGTCAATTTTATTCCGGTTTTGAGTTCCTACTTGGTCTAATTTACTAATTTCTGAAGTAAGTTCTAGAAAATAACAGATAATTTTCACGGTAAGCCAAGTTACACTTTAATTTTTGGAAGAACTATCTTGGATCGACTTTTTTGACTTTTTACCGTTTACTATTTACTATATTACATTGGCTGAAACTAACTATTTATATTTGAAATCATAATCATTTTTGTGTCTTATTTATTGTTTCAGAACAGGGTTCCACAGCCGAAACTAATCTATCAAAATGTCTTTGTTTCGTAGCTTGAAGTTGGGGGTATGAAATTATAAAAACTTTGTTGATATAATTACTCTGTATGTACATACTTAATTCTACGAAGGTATGCGTCGGGCGTCGGGTCTATGTAATTCTAAATGTCCTTTCACCTTTCCTGTCACCGTCACTGGAAGAAATAGGGAAAAGTATCAATAGAAAAAATCGACCGATGTGTCATTGTCATTATTGTCTGTGGGTAAAGTCGACTGAAAATGTAAAACTTAACTACTCATTTGAAAGTTCGTGATTAGGAAAAATTATGAAAAAGATTTTAAGCTTTGATACGTTATCGACGATAACGAAATTTAATTTGATTTACTTTTGGCTACGCGGTAGCTAGTTTTTCCGGTGACCGGACAGTTGACAAATGGTCGTAGGTGCCTATTTACTTCAATTAATACTTCTTTTAATCTGGTATTATTTCTAAATTTTGTAAACAGCAGTCTGTGTTCCGTTGGAATCAGTGTGCAGCAGCGTCGTTCTCAACAAGTAAGATTTACATTCTTAGTTAAAATCAAAATCCTTACGGAATTGACTGTGTTGCTTAAGGTGGAATATTCTTTACATCGAAAATAGTACGACAGTACTCGTCATTCCTATAATCTGTATTTTGTTGGTTTAGCACATAAGGCATTGGCTGCTCAGGTCCAAAAACCTGCTCCGGATTTTAAATCTGTTGCCGTTGTAGACGGCCAGTTTAAGGATTTACAACTCTCTGATTTCAAGGGCAAATACCTCGTACTGTTCTTCTACCCGCTGGATTTGTAAGTTTGAATTTCGATGTTACTTGAAACTGACTTCGCCTCCATTCAATTTTTAAATGCTCATTTATATCTACATAATTGGATCCCATTTATACTTCAAAAAATGTTATTTTATTCTTGTCGTTTGTTTTTATATTACTGAATGTGAATTACTTATTGCATATTTCAGCACATTTGTTTGTCCCACCGAAATAATAGCTTTTAGTGAAAGAATAGAGGAATTCAAGAAAATTAATACGGAAGTAGTTGGAGTATCAACGGATTCTCATTTCTCTCACCTGGCTTGGATTAACCAGCCCAGAAAGGTATGTCCGTAATATGTCTTTTTTCAGGCTTGCTCCATTACTTATAGTTTAATATTTTCGTGCATTTGTTAGTATGTGAATGGTTTTTAAAGGCTGACGAAATAATATACTGGATAATTAATATACATTCTGGTTAGACTTGGAGTCTGAAACTGATGACTTTAATCAAAATATCTCAAATTATTTTAGACTGGCGGGCTGGGTGGACTGAAGTACCCTTTGTTGGCGGATTATAACAAAACCATTTCAAAAAATTATGGTGTCCTTGTTGAAGAAGCTGGAATTGTAAGATATATTAAACACTAGATTCAACTGCACTGCTATTCGATAATTGTGATGTTGTGAGAGTAAACAAAATTCAAAGCTCGATGTAGTTATTCTATTATGAAGTTTACCTATGCTTGTTGCTGTAACTTTTGGGGAAAGTACTATTGCTGTTCTAAAGTGAATAAATCATTTTACGTTCTTTCTAGGCTTTGCGTGGTCTGTTCATCATTGATCCTGCAGGAGTTGTTCGTCAAATCACAATTAATGATCTCCCGGTCGGTCGATCCGTGGATGAAACTCTTAGACTGGTTCAAGCTTTCCAGTTTGTTGAGAAGCATGGAGAAGGTGAGTCAATTTAAATGAATATGGAAAGTGTACCGTGTGATTCTCTTACATGTTTTATACATTGTTTGCTTCGGTATCTAAGGCTGCATGAATCTCATTTCATGAATAATAATAATTTTGAATGATGATGGGTTACAACTAGTAGCCGAAAGCTTGGAAAAAGCACAAATAAATCATATTATTTTTTACATGTTTCGAAAATAATTCATTTTTACCGTTTGTTGCACTCAATAAGCTATAAAACATGTCAAATTCTAAAAATTTTGAATGTTTTTTATAGTTTGTCCTGCCAATTGGACTCCAGATTCTCCAACAATCCAACCTGACCCAGCGAAGAGTCTCAATTATTTTGAAAAAGTCAACTAGACTCCAGCAGTTGGGAAGGTTAAAGTAAAGTAAAAGGCGTGACGATGTTTCAAGGTACCCCACCGAATATAGAAATCCTGTAATTTGTTCGATAACCAAATCAAATCAATGACCAAATCAAACCAAAGATTAAATTACAGCTCAATGACCTGCACTTGTAGGTACTTTACTACTCCCCTAGTCATTTAAGTTTAGTTACGATCACGTTCCTCTCTGAACCCAGTTTTACAACTAAAGCATTATCGGAATTATCATAAAAGTTATCAACACTCTTCGTTACAAGAATGATGTACACTTTTCTCTAGTTTCGACTTTTAGAATTAATGTAAGGAATGAAATGATTACATTTGAGTAAATCTCGATTGATATATCATGGTAATGATGGTTACCGCTGTGGGTTTTCCATTATGAATAAAACTTTTTGGTGGGTTGCGTTATGTTAAGTAATGAAAGATGATTTAAAAATGAATCGTAAATTAGCGCCGATGACAAGTTTTATTTCTTCTCCCTTCGAATTACTTTTTTATTCTTAAATCTTGCATAATGACCTTTCATACAATAATAATATTGTGCTGCGACAATGATTTTGCATTATCCATTAGAAATTCCTCACCCTGTGCTCGTCATTTCTTCTTCCTGTCCAATTCAAGCATTCCTAAACTTCTGCCTTAAATCGTCTAAAAATACTACAATATTGTATAGCTACATGGTACATTGTTTTGCTCATAAAATGCTCGCTAGGTCTCATCTGTAAACATTACATTGAGATCTTCAGTAATTACAGACATTTTATGTTAAAATGACTTGGACTTGTGACTGTTTTTGGTACGTTTGGTGAACTACAGACTATAGTAAGTGGCTTAAAGCTAAACCTCGACCCGCAAGGATTTTATTTTTACAGGATCACAAATTTATCCGTTGACCATGTCACAGTTGATTTCAAAATAATTCAGATTTCTATATAATTAATTTATCAATTATTAAATGCAGTTAATACTTATGACTGAATGTACTAAGTTATTTTCAACGTGTCATCCTATAGTAAAAGTAGGTATTTAAATGGACTAGAAATCCTATTTTCCTATGTTGTATTTACAATAAAATTAGCTATGTAATTATATTTCATATTGTAGCATTAGCAGCATGCGTCATTGCATAGGAATATATAACTGTATAATGGATTTGCATAATATAATTCACTATACATAATATGCATTTGTTTATAATCTTCACACAAATCAAATTTCAGCTACGAACTACAATACGACCAAAACCGGGAAAATGGAATCATATTATTGTAATTACAGTACTCTCAACTTTTACTTTATTAAATACCATCCCTTAATACTTAAATAAAGTGCCCTAACGTGATGATCATATGATTCTAATGCTACTTTTGACACCTCGAATTGTTTCAAAATACGATAATATCTGTATTTGTTCTTTGACTTTCAGTGCCCAAATAATATCGCAGTCATTAAATACGTAGTTAGGTATCCACAAATCTGTCCAAAATCCATTAATTCTTGGTAACACTTTCAGCTTAATTAGTTACAATCGCACAGCTGTGAAATAGTTAAGAGTCCTAGTAACAAGAAATGTGGATTTTCTGCTTATTTTACTAGACAATCAAGGTATTATACAATTTCATTTTTCTTAGACCATAGGTCAAGCACTTTACATCTTAAAAAACTTTTAAATAATAATATACATACATTCTTAACTCAATACTTCAATAATTACTACCTAGTCGATATTCTTAAAGAATTAATTTTTGTCATCAATTTTTGCAATCATAATTACAGTAATCCTTCTCATTATGTTATTTTCTTACAAAAGGTTAAAAATAAACAAACACCGATTTCAAATTAAGCTGAGCTTGTGACTAGATTTTCGTACGTAGAATTATGATTAGAACTCCTTCGACAAATATCATCGGAGTTAAAATTGGTATTGGATCGTCAACTTCGTTTATATGCGATTATTACATTTTCCTGATGGTACAATCACTAGGTTAGTAATTTTATTTTATTTTTTTATTCTATCTACTTTGTATTGTGCCAAGTAATTTTCGCATCTTGTCACGAACCAATTGAGTTTGGATGCTTGGACTCAATGTTCCCGTGTGCACGTGTCCCAGAGATAAGAAGTGCCTAAGGTAGGTACTTTGCTCATACTGTATATAGTCTTATTTTTCTACATGGGTTATAGTTGTTTCGTTTCTAGTCATCTAGTATTTAATTATGTCTGCATCTGTATATAGGTATGTACTGCCACCAGTAACGTGAAGGAGTACTTAAGATTAGTGATTACAGTTAATATTTTATACCTGTAAGCCTGAATAGGATTGCTAACGCTAACCTACTAAGTGTGGGATAAGAATGTTAAATAACACTCTCTTGTTTCGTTTTTCGTTCTGTTCTTGAGTAGTAATTACATATTCATACACTTAAATATTAAAAACATCATGCCTTGTCATACATTCAATATTTTGACTACTTGGGTAAACACTAAAAATCTAACTATCAACTTCAACTTGTCCCAGTGTGGGGCTCGTGGAACTTTAAACTAGAATTCACAATCGTACGGTTACAATGATCGTTGTACGGCTGTCTACCTGGTGTGGAAATTACATTTGGTACTTTTGAAGAGGCTTTTTATTTTTTGTAGCCTTCAATGCAATCAGGAATTCAACATTTTACAAAAAATATATGACCTACAAAAGTTAGTTACAAAGCTCCGTAACAAATTGAGAAACTACGGTACAGTATAATACACTTTTCTCCTTCTCTGTTTCCACACAACTGTACCGCACACATAGGCAACGTTTAGAATTAGCGTCTTTTTCTTATTCATTTCTGCCTATTCACTCAACGAGAAAGTGTAGGTATTTTAATCTCCGACCGGTCGCCATTTAAAGCCACATTTGCCCTTAACATAAATCAAGTAGGTAGTTCTACAAATCTACAAACATGCTCAATACTCACTGTATATACTTTATACATTGTTCATTGTTTTCGTTGAACCCGCTGTTCTCATAAAAGACTTTTTCTTAATTTAACTTGCATATAATCCACGAGAAACCTACATAATCAGATTCAGTTAATTCATTTGACGAGTATTAGTGATCGTAATCCTGCTATAAATTCTAGTAATAAGGATCTACCTACCTACTAGTACGTCTTTACTACTACACGTGCAGCATAGTACACAAATAACCACCCTTTGCACTAGAGCAAGAGGTAAGTAACGGAAATCAAGCGAGATGGAGATAGAGAAAGAGGGAGAGCGATGGACAAAGATAAAGAACTAGACCTTTAAAGAAAATTTTCATGGAATTTATGTCTTCCTACCGTTTCATTTTCTAATTAACATTCCTCTCTCATCTCAACTGTGTTGGAGTAACCAAATAATGAGCAACACACGTACATAGTTACTTACAATTGGCGACTACGTCCTATATATCTTGCCTGTGTAAACTAATAAAAATTCCATCTGTTTTACCGAAATATTCATCTGAAATAAACGTGAAAAATGTTTTCTGTAAAATTAATCGTAATTTTTACCGTATTTTTTTATTTACATAAAAGGTTGGAGAATTAAAACTTAAGTCTAGAAGTTTGAAGCCACCCGAATAGACACTTGCCACATTTCATGTTTTTTAGTTTTTTCGTTTGAGCGCTGAAGTCAAAGGGTGTTGTCAGATTCCTGGCACCACTGCCCATTGTTCATGTCAGTATACTGCAGTTATATGGCTATAAGGTATAATATTGGCTGAGCATATCGTGTACACTGGTTAGAAGTTGAGTGTCAAATTTTGGTCAAGTAAACGCGTTGGAAAGAATCACGTTGGTACCTTAGCGTTTACGTAATATGTAGGTAGTGTCGAAGGTGGGTAGGTACCTAGAATAGGAACACAGACCACCTCACTTTCAACAACCGTTACTGGATACATATGGAAAAAGTGACATAAATAATCGAATCCACTGGACAAGCATAAACATAAAAAAGTGCATGTCAATCGTGGTATGCACTTGGTAACTTGACAAATACTGTGCTGCATGTGACGTTATATGTATGTATAGATAGACTGCCACAGTCACAGTAGTACCAGTACTTTCTACATGTATTTTTAATCTGTTGACTTGGCTTCTTTGAGTGCCTTTTCTCCGCCATCTAACTTAAATGCATGTCAAGAATGAGAAAGACATTGGGGAAAGATACATTGTCAGAGAGTTCCAGTGTGAACTGTATGTGAGTAAAAGTTCGAAAGAAAAGGAATATCGCGAGACTCATACATTTCTATTTTTCCCTTTTAACTCCCTCCAGGTTTCTGTTTAGTATTTGTTTAATCTGTTTCACGTAGGCATCGTGCGGAGTTGAAAGGGCTTTACAGAGTTACACTATACTGTGACTACAGCTAGAGCACGAACACCTAACAACCAACCACAGCCTGACACAAGTAAGAAAAGATTCCCTGATGAGATGGGAACAGAAGCAGAGGGTAAAAGTAAAGAGATAAACAAGTCGACAGTTTGAATCCCTTACTTTCAAACAACTGTCCTTATTTTCACCGGCTTTCTTTTTACTTTTACGTTTACTTACAGTTCGAATTACAAAGTAAATATTTTCCCTCTTGGTTCGTGCTTGTGTTGTAGCTGTCGTTCACCAGATTATACACCATTGTACATTTCTAGGATTCCCAGTTACATAGGTAGCCAATGGCGCAGGAAATGGGTAATCCATGCAAGTATGGACATGTTTATGTCGTTGTCGTTACGTAACGCCTAAGCGTAGTTATTTGGTGTGGAATATGAGTGTGTCGGGTTGGAAGGTAACGCCTAGAATTTCCGTACCTACGATTTCGAATGCATACCGGATTTTATGTAACTGGCAAGATTCGATAGGGTTGCTGCTACTTGAGAACGACGGAGTAAAGGCAACACAATTGCTGTATTCTCTGTGTGTGTGGCTCTGTGAATACAAATATCATTAAGTCCTGTCCGGTCAATGAGCTCATAAAATAGTAGTCCTAATCCAACGACTTGGTCGTGCACATCCCAAACCAACGTCCAAATCCGGATTGTGTCGGCACATTATTATTTTATCTTCATGTCGTCTCATCTTATTTCATTTAAGTGGAAAGAAGAAATCACCAGTCTAGGTCGACTTAGTGTTGCGAAACTGTGAAAGTAGTTTCACTCCATCTCGACTTCTACTTCTTCATTCCACTATATTTCTATAGTTTGGGAAGAACTAGTGCAGCGAATGCTTACAATTATACCAAGACTAAATGATAGATTAAAGTACATACAACGCTTTACGCCTCGTTACGCTACATGCTGTAGTCGTAGTCTCTGTAGCTTTCCAGAATAGTTTACATTACCAACTATAATTATATTATTTAGTCATTATATTTACGCTTTAAACATACGTTGTTTCGGGTACACGCAAAATAATACAATATGTATATGTTTATCTATGTATATATATTTATATAAATCTGTTTGAATATCATTATAAATTAAATTAGCTTTCTCCTTAGTGCCTAAGGTAGGTACATACAAGATATTGGAGCATACATAATTGTAAAATTACGTATAGAATTTATGCATATAGAGTAAGGTATAATTATCCGTGTACATTATGTAGATACGTGTTCATACATAAATATTCTTATTTGGATGAAAATAGAAGTATAGATTTCTATAGTATAAGTAGTATAATTTTATATGGTATGGTTCATATGGAGTTAGACAGATGATAGGAATAGGAGAGAATTTTGAAGGCTTGGCTGAGGATTAAGATTGTATGAAATTTAATTTCTACGCTTCAGCAATCTTCTTCCACCAACCACCTCATCTTGTTCCAACTCATCTCATAATGCACTTCCTCATCTTAATCTCACTCCAGAGAAAGGCTACAACAGCTAAAAAATGAATTACTAGATACATGTTCTCCAAGACAAGGCTTAGACGACCCACTACCACCACCTACTCCTTCCTCTTCTGTCAAATGACAACCAACTGTCGCATTATATCTTCCTGTCTAGTACCTAAGCAGATTTTAATTATTATTCTAATTCTAATACATATACAGACTAATTAAGATTTAGCTGATCTCACCAAAGACAGCATGTTTTATATGTTCATGCCTGTGTCTACTTCTCTATCTATAGTGTCATGTCATGGCATATGGAATGTGGAATAACATATCAAATACATACCTCTCTCAGTGTAACCAAGCGCTTCATGTTCATCATCGTGATCTACTGCAATCCAAACCGAGCTGTACACGTAGGTATCTACTTATTTGGGAATGTAAGATAGGCAGGGACCTACTTACTTAATCATCTCTACAGCTAAATCTCCTACACGGGATTACAGAAGTAAACGCAGGGGCACTGTGTACATTCCCCCTACTTTCTAACACAACTTTCCGGCAAAATAAAATATTCTAATGCTAAATTAATGAACTATTCTAGGCAAATGACCAACTTCTGTGTCATAAATTCTTTCCTACTTCTGAAGTCTCTCGAGTCTCGGGAAACCGAGAAGTCTACGAGAAGAGGAAACAATCCGCAACGGTATTTAGGTAGGTGTACTGTGAAAGGATAAATATTTTCAGACATTAGCTTTAGAATGCCTGCTAGTCTTTCTAAACAAAAACAGGCATTTGTTCAACTCTTAATGACAAACGCCCTGGTATTTCAAAATATAAATAATGAATAAGCAAAACATCGAGGTTGTTTTTGTTTTGAAAACAAGAATAAATATTAATTTAAATTAGCACGCAATCAGAGGAACATTTCCAATTAGTCTACACTTAGGTGCTTCGTCAGTGCATGCTGCGCAGAATGACACTGATGAGACCATTGTTTGCATTTACATTGTACGAAGATATGAGAATAAAAGAAAAGCATTGAATACAAAGCAACAAATTTAGGTAGTCAAAATAAACAAAGAAGAATAAGACAAAACCTTCAGATTTCTCACTTCTCAATGCTGCGTGGAATTTGCAAGAAAATCTATGATGTTCACTCAGTCTGCTGTCTTTCTACCTCCGCAGAGAATGTGTGGGTGAGAGGTGAGCTACTAACTTAATTTGGAAGCAAACAAACAACAACGAACAATTACATGCCTACATCCTTCGATGCGAACAACTTTGTTGCTGCATACAACGTATGCTTTACAAAGCAGTCGGAAACTATGAATGTAGGTAGGTAGAAGTTCGAATTTTCAGACACTCAAGAGTTTCGAATCAAGGGCGTAGCTATAAACTGATGAATGATGAGTGTGCATGGGTTGGATTCTCAAACAAATCTCCAACATTTTCCAGTTCTAAGATATATTCCTGACAAACATTATTTGGGCGCAAGAGAAGCATGAAACTTCACAATGACAACGACCCACTATGTGAGATGAAATTCTACTTTGAATCATTCCGTTCCTCTAGTAAGTCCCGGAACTTTAATAGTACCACAAGATTCTGACAGTCGAATTTTGAGCCTGCTCCTCGAGGGAGTTATTGAGGTAGTACGGTATAAATTCTCCATTGATGTTCCTAAAACTTCAAAGCTACCTACGCCCTTGTTTCGAATCAAAAGCAACGATAGTAACAGGAAATCAATCCGAGCTATCGTTTCCATCTCCCGTTCTTCCTACATAAATACCGTCAGTATAATTCACAGGTATTGTTGCACGTATTGCCGTTGTTGCAACATGAACAGCTAAATTGGCTGTTTCGTTCGGTGAATTAAGACAGGATATTTTAATTAACTGAATGTTTGCCTGTCTACCCGAGACAGATTCTCAATCTCTGAAGCACACTTTTCTACGAAAAAACTTCTCTTGAGACTAATAATAGTAGAAGTATCCACAGAATGGGAGCATAGTACAGCAAGAAAGCAAATGTATTGTAGTGTGGGTGACAAAGAAAAGTTGGTTGGTACTTTTTTTTTGAAAGAAAGCTGGTGCTCTGTCCCAAACTATCTGACAATAGCAATAGGTAATTTCTGTTTCCTGTCAGTATATGAGTACACTGTAAAAATTGGACAATCTTATAATAAGAAATAACTAAATCAATCAATCTCAAGTGCGCAAAACCTACATCTATTTTATACTATTATGAATGTAAGTCTGAACGTTCCTGAAGTTAATGTTACACACTGCAACTTCAGATGCATACCTGTTCACATTATATAAAATAGGCGTCGCTTTTTTGGCTTTTTAGGTGTATCAATTTTTACAGTGTATTTCCAGGATAGGACTAAAAGAAACTCTGTACAGCTCACCAACTTTGACTCATTTCAGTTTCTGACCGTAGATTTCACACATTCGCAACAAACAAGGATCAATAGTGTAGACAGTAGTAGACACCGTCAACCGCATGGAAAGAAAGTCCGTTCCAGCAGCTATCGCTTCCAATACACTTAGATTACATAAAGTAACGGATCACCCTCAAGGATCCACAGAAGTCTCTAGACTAGTCTCTTTCGTGTCAGCTGTAGAGCAGTAGCGCGATTTAATTGAGTATATAGAGGTAGAAGAAATTGATCAATTTCAGTTTAAAGATTGAAAATTAAAGACTAGATAGATAAGTGGCGAGTGTATAGTTAGACTTGCTTGGTTCTATAAAGTTGTGACTCTAGTGATGGTTTTGTATTCCTCCTTCATCATGAAATCTAAATGTAGGTATATTCGATGTGATTTATGATCATACTTCTCTCGCTATTCTCCTATTCATATTCACACATTGCGCACTAAAAGTGAGTACGACGTACGTACTCAAAGAATCTACGGATTGAATGAGGAAGAATATCTGTCTGTCTAATCATACTATGAATACGAGTTAACCTCGACGGGTAGATTTATGCATACCCTATATGCACATGACGTTCTACTTTTATTTCTACGGCTGAGAAACTGCCCTACGTGAGGTGACTGTACACTTACATGGAACTTTGTTTATACGGTTGTTTATTTATACAGTCTTTGCAATATGGAATAGAGAACAATGTGGACTGTTCCAGTATCATTAATACTACGTTGGTTTTTCCTATATTTACACTCTCTGACTTTATCTCCTTAGACCTCACTCATCCGATTCTCAGTGTTAGCCCTACACCTCCCGAATCCACTTGGTCTAGAAACGAATACTAGTAGGAGTACGGAACCGTGAGGCTTCAGACCAATCCTTCAAGTGAGTCGAATACCAAAATACATATATGTAGGTACCTATAATTACATCTATATAAACGTCTAGCTATTTTCACTTATATTAATAAGAACCTACCTACGCCCACAATAAGACTAGAGCTATAGACTACAAACTGCTCATTAAAATATACACAGTAATATCCTACATATAATTATCCTGTCACCAATGCAATGGCAAGGGGTAACGGCAGTATTACAGAATATATTCATGATCTTGGGTTTTCAAATCAACTCACATTACCAAGCTGGCCGTATGGTATGGAGTTTGGTATCTGCATAAATTCCCAGGGATGACGAAGAAATAGGACCCATTTTTTCCACTTGCTTCCACCATCAAATTCATGCATGTGTATAGAACAATTGGAACCCAAATCTGTTTCTCTTTTTCACCACATCATTCACGTTGTGACATCCTTATCGTCATGTCGGGAATCCTATGCTTCCTTCCTCTGATTGTGGTACACGAGGGGAAATATTACACAAGGTAGAATCACAACGAAGGTACGCAGATAAATGTAGAAGGAAAAGTTGAATGAATGAAACGCGAGAGGAGGGATTTCAAAATTCATAGCCAAATATTCGATGCTATAAAACAGACTGTAATTGGCAATTGGAACGCTATGGAGAGAACGGAATGAGGGTACGTACATTGTAATGCTTGGCATGCATGTGCTGGTCTGGTAGTATGAGTTTTCTGCTCTGCCCTTAAGTTGTTCGGAAGACCTCATACAGTATGAATGTGCGAAAGGGATATCCTTCCCTTGCTCTCCGTCGTCATACCATTCTCGTCTCGTTGTATCGTAACGATGAAAGTATTCCAATACAAATACCTAATGCAAGTAAATGTAGTACGTACCTACGTCTACTAGTATAGGTAGGTTGTTGGCTGGAAAGGATATTTTTGCGCGTAGTATTGGTACATGCAGGGTGATGGTTAACTTTTAGAACTCTTCTTACCACGTAAACTTTTGAAAATCTCTTCTTGTTTTCACTTTGGAGTTTTTGAAAAATATGAGAATGTATAGGAATGGTCTCATTTTTAATCATGATGTTAAGTCTGAGAAGGCTCTCATCTTCGTCTCAGGTCGTCGTCTTGGTTGAGGGGACAAATTAAATTTCCCTGTCACAGCCTCTAAAGTGTTGTCACGCATTCTTGAGCTGTAATCAAACGGTGTTAGAAATTTATAGCTGGCCATTCCCGTTGGACCTGAATGATGGCTACGACAAGAATGGGTTGGACTCATTAGACGATTTGTCACTGGGGGAAATTGAAAAACACAGTCGGTGTCTCCATCCATGGAACTATGGGATGTAAGACGGCTGAAGGATGGCTCTGAATTCCTTCCTCTCGTCCACATGATGGGAGGCGGACTTCGAACTAGTCTTGCATGAACTTCGGCCAACGTTAAAGGATCTCTTGATCCACTCAGATTCTCCTGTTGAGATTCAACCATTCCATCAATTAAACCAATTTGCCAACTTGTCATGACTTACTGATCTTAACTATGCTGTACCTACACTCTCCACATCCCAAACCCCACACTTTTACCCATCCTCCATGATGATCGCTTGCTCGATACTCACTAGGCTCCATTATATTTCAGCCTTCTGCCCTCTGTCGATCCCTGCCAACCAATCAACAATTCAATCCACTCTCTCATGTATTTGCCCTGATGCTTTTAGAAGAGATTGAACGTTATTGTGCATTTGTCGAAGCTTTTACTTATTGTCGTTGAATAAATCACACGTCGCTGGAAAGTAATTAGAGACTTGGAAGAATACACCTCCTGCTGAAAGCCACAGACAAGTTAAAGTACAAATAACTGTCTTTCTCCCTTAATCCTCATGGGGAAAGCTTCTCTCTGCAAAATAAAATCATAGCCTCAAAAGTCAGACTAATTGAAGGAGTCAGTTGCTTTTTCCATTCACTCACAGTACTACTGCGAAAATCCTTTCAACTGTACCATTCCAGAATAGTAATAACAATAATTTTTATTACAGTAATTGTAAAAAAAGCATTCCTGGCTGAATTGTAGTGACTGAAAGGATTTAAATATAGGATTTGAAATTCCGCTCCAAGCCCTCGGATCACCAAATGGATACGTTTATGGTTTATGTTCTTCTACAAAATCGTAATCTCGAGAGCATTTCGATCAGCGGAAGACAACTATTCACAATTGGGATATTTAGAGGAAGTATTGCCACATTTTCAAGGAATAGGCACCGAACTTCGAGTGCATAGGATTTTCCTCTAATTGTGTTTTATTCCACTCACAAACTTCACATCATGCTCTCCTTTTTCCCATTCACATCTCTTCCGTATCTACCGGAATTATACTGGAGTCTGAAAATAATTTCCTTCTCGTCGAACTTTATCCAACATCAGTTCACCTAGATAAGCACATCCAGCGTCACGTTCGACGTTCTGTGACCACATCAGATTTCTCTCCAATCATGAGTTGTAAAATAAAAATAAAAAGTAACGACTTTTCTCCTCTACAACCACAAGGCTATGGTACAATGCACCACAGAATGCCTCGACTGGTTGAGGAAAGCAAAGGCGAGCGGGCTCTCTGCAGTTTCCACATGAGAATGGTGACCATAATTCGCAGGTTCCACACCACCCCACGTGCTAAACTCTTAACTTCCGACACAAATAGCACCATTCCACTTTCGCTTTGGCAATCACTGTCCTGATCGCGTAGTAAAAAATCTCATTGTATGTTAAATAATTTTCACCATAATTGACTTTTCTTCTACTAATATTTACTCAACTAACTAGACTCCACACTACATTTCCTACACATTATCTTCCTAAAGTCATAGTCCATAATAAGAATTCCTACCAAACTTCTTCCATAGTGCATTGCTTATTTCAAATTTATCCAAATCGAGTAAAAAGGGAACAGCGCCAGTTGGAAATACCATCGAATGCAGTCTACGTTCTGAAACTCGAGGGAAACTTATTTCACAGAGATCAAATGTTAAGTAATAGTAGACTACTTGTGTATTTTAGAGGTCACAGAAAACTTCCTTCACCCTAATTTCCTTTTGTCATCAGTTGCCTCTTGCATAGCCCCCTTACGTAATTAGCAGTTCGTCACATCAGAATTTAAACAACGGTTGTAAGTAGTGCATTTAGCCCACGTTGGTCAAAGTGTAACACATTCCATGTTCTCATCATAGTCTTATTTATCAAGAATTTTCAACTGACGATAAGTATCACACTATAAATGTGGAATCTACTGCTATTGCCGTCCCTAAATAGTTCCAGTTGTCTCACAAAGGATCAGAGAATGTGCAATCAAACGAGTAGAAATAAAAGTTACATTAAGAACTTACTTTAGACATCAAGTGCTTCTCTTCGTATTCGCTGCAGTCATCACTTTCATTCAGGCACTCACGACTTGCCAGAACCTGTACAAATTCAAGGAATTGTGTTACATATTACAAATAACCTAAGGACGTAGATCACAGTACATTTACACAGGTAGGTACGACAGTTTACATATTAAGGAGTCGGCAAGCTTCCAAAGCTGCATTAGCGCGAGAGCTAATCGCCTTTTATCATTACTGAACAATTGCGATGCTCGAAAGTGACACGCACATACTGTAATGCTGATGTTGGAATCTCCAAGTTGCAAATTAGTTGCAGCATTGAAAGAATAAACTAATTTCGCTTAGGACTGAACAAATTGATTCGACTAGTTGTACACAATTTTTTAACCAGGATAAAAGAGTGATTATAAATGCTGGCAATGTGCGCAACTTCCACATTTAAATAAAGTTTCTTCTACCATACCAAATACAAATGGAGAAGTTTCTAATCAGTGTTTTGAAATCATATACCAACAAGGGGTTACATGCCCAGGTTTTAGATACAATCTTAATTTTACAGCTTTACATAACATTTGGAGCTCTTACTTTCTGTTAGTGTACATTGCATGTAAACATTCTCCGGTGTCCTACTATTTTTACTCCCAGTCTTTACAAACTGATTGAAGTATGTATAGGAAGTATATTGTCAGTTCATGCTATTTGCTAGTAATTATATTTACGACTTTAGATATTAGTTTAGGTTTAATGTAATAATGTGGTACAATTATATGCCTATACACACAAATAATAATTAGATAGGTATGTATTCAGAGTCAGTAGTCCAATAGTGCTGAAGTTAATAGTTTCTAACTTGGATTATTTGAACAGAAATTCAAAGCATAACGCGCATACCTTTTAGCCAAATTGCTTCGTAGTAAATAAAACTACATAAAGGTAAAACGTGACTTCAAAAATGTAGCAATCGTACAAAATCTCTCGCAATTCATCCTACATCGGGGAGTTTTAGTCGTACGGTGCCCATTCAGTACCTTCTATGCATTCGTAAAATGTTAAGTGCACGGAATCTTACCAGTATATTTTGAATGAAAACTAATGGCCACTGCAACTTATAACAGAATTTTGTCTAAACAATGCAGGTAACTATTTTGGGTCCCTATATAAAGCTACTTTACATTGCATAAACGAGAATATGGAAGATTTTGACATAAAAAACTCCCCGATGTGTATGTACTTGTAACTCAAGAAGTAAATACTACATGTAAAAATTAATTTCGACATCTACAGAGCTGTTCAATTGTGTTTAGCGTTCGGCCGGAAAAGCAAGTATCCAGACTATTTCTGTGAAACAAATCAAGCTTTAAATCAAGTTGAAGACTGTATTTTCAAAATTTCATGTTATAGCGGAACGGAAACTTTTGAGTGCATTAGGCAATATAGGAAATTTCCTATATAACCCTGATAACGTGGACAAGAATGAAGCCTAACGAGAAGAAACCGAGTTTCGGAATTATGAAACCTACGCTGTATATCCGGGACCAGTCAATAGATTTCAACAGAATTTCTACTGATGCATACTACCTAACTACCTACACATTTTCAACAACAATGACAG
>JAAXYX010002406.1:0-17642 GCA_036851915.1 Ptenothrix huangshanensis
TTTTTCTTCAATCTTCGCTGATGAAATAATTCGATAATGATTTTCTCCGGACAACTAAATCACTTTATTTAAGACGATGGACATTTGCATCCAACGAGCTAAGCTTTGGAATCCAAATTCAATTTCAAATCCCATTATCATTATCGTCGAATTTCCAAACCGTCGATATTCCGAACAGAAAGAAAAACTAATTCGGTTGATTCCTTATGACAATTTCTTTGCTTGACTCACTTTGATAATGAAAATAAATTCTCATCCGTTCTTACGAGAACTGAAGTCACGATTCTTGTCATCAAAGTTAAATTAAATTAGTGCTCGAGAAATAATTTCCTTTTAATTTTGAACCTTACCAAATTATGTCTTGGGCAATTACAGTAGTGACTGTAATTGTGGTTGTGATTTTGTGATTACTTTATTGTTGCAAACCTTTGTCAGTGTTGAAAGTTGATTTTGTTGTTGATTGTGATTTACTTTAAAGATGGAACGAGAACGAGGAGTGTCTTAGTATTTGCAAAAGGGAAGACACGCGATGATATTTGCTTTAAAATCGTGTGTCAAATTCAAACTCCAGCTGCTCTCAATGAACCTTTTTCAGTTGTCAATAAAATTCGCTGCGGTCTTCTATCAAAGATGCAACAAGAAGAAAAGAATTTAAGAAGGAACAAGATCTTGTAGAAGGAAATGTCAAAAGCTTTTAAACAACTTGGTATGTATGTGTGTACTCGGTAGATTTTAACGAGGGGATGTTTGCTGCTGCTGAATCTTCTTCCTCCCAATTTTACACACTCGGTCTTTCAAGTCTTTCAACTTGAGCTTCATCCAGTCACAAGTGTGTAATAAATTCCAATAAAATTCTTCCTCGTTCTTCAAGAAAACTTTAGCTTGTCACTTCACTTTTATAGTGAACTCGAAGGAAAGCATCCAAGAACCTGTAGGAAAAAAATGAACGAATTCAAATCAGTGAATTATTGTGCAACAGCAATAGGCTTTTAGCTTGCTTTTAGTTTTAGATTTCTGTAGCTTTATTGGCTATGACTTTTATGAAAAATGAATTGTGCTTTTGTTGTTGTTTTTGTTGTTGATGATGGAAGAAATGTACATAAGGGAATGCATAGGAAGGTAGAAATTGTTGAGCTACTGCTAGTGCTAGTTGAAGTTGTAAAGATAACGGAATACGGTAATATTTTCTAATGATGCAAAAAATTGGAATTATTATCGATTCGATTGACTTAGAGTAGCGCCTGCAGGATTTTTTTTCGTGTAGGCCAAGAGAAAGCTTTATGACTTTAGTGTAAAAATTAGAAAAAATGCGTCTTATCTAAAAACAATTATTAAAAAACTGAACCAATTTTGTGCGAAATCAAAAATATATGCGTATTTTTTGGGTACATTTTACCAAAATGAAAATGTTGATCTCGTATCAATTTAAAAAAACTGTGTCGTTTTCGTGTGAATTTAAAAAAAAACGCGTTGTTGTTGTGCACATTTTAAAAAAACGGCGCCGTTTTTGTGTAAGTTTAAAAAAAACTGCGTCGTTTTTGTGCTTCTTTTAAAAAAACGGCGCCGTTTTCGTATAAGTTCAAAAAAACTGCGTCGAGTTTGTGTAAATTTAAATAAAACTGCGTCGTTTATGTGTGAATTTTAAAAAAATGCGTTGTTTTTGTGCATATTTTAAAAAAAACGGCGCAGTTTTCGTGTGAATTTAAAAAAAACGCGTTACTTTGGTGCACATTTAAAAAAACCGTGCCGATTTTATGTAAATTTAAAAAAAACTGCGTCGTTTTCGTGTGAATTTAATAAAACATGTCATTTTTGTGAAAATTAAAAAAACTGCATCGTTTTTGTGCACATTTAAAAAATGCTTCTTTTTTTCTGAATTTAAAAAAAACTTTATTCAATAATTTAATTTATTAAAAAACTGCTCCGTTTTTGCATAAATAAAAAATGCTTCTATTTTGTGTAAATTAAAAAACTGCATCGTTTTCGCTCTACATTAAAAAATGCGTTGTTGTTGTGTACATTTTACAAAAAACGGCGTTATTTTCGTGTAAATTATAAAAAAGCATCATTTTTGTAAAAATGCTAAAAAAATGCAGTGTATGTATTTTTGAAAATGATTTGTAGGCCTACTCCTATTTACGCTACTGATTGGCTAAAGAGTAGCTTAAGAGTTAGGATATGAAATATCCTGAAAAAATGTATTAGTAATACGCTTGAATTGAGTTTTAGTGTACCTACTATGGTGTGGTGTGACTTGACGTATGCTTTAAATTCGACTGAAAGTTTTGACTTGGCCGTTTTGTCTAGGATTTTGATTTGGTCTTTGACTTTGACTTTGACGTTTAGCCGTTTGCCATAAAATGGAAAATAAACAAGTTTCTAGAGGAAGGGACGAAGGCATTGTCGAATTCAGGATGTAAATCAAAATCAATAAGGCAGTGGGAAGCTATAGTGTAATTGTTACTGGGATTTTATTGCGGATCGCATTTTCTGCTAGAGTTCAAACACGCTTTTGTCAATAATCTTTGGGAGGATCTAAAAAGTCTAAATGGTAAAATGTGGTATCTCCAATCCAGTGCAAGAGAGGAAGACAAAGAAACAAACAGTAAGCAGTGCACAAAAGTTCAGGTCAGTTTATGAAGGTTGAAGGTCCATTCCATAATGTTTATGAGTCATTTGCAAAAATGCGAGTTTTTACCTGGAAATGGAAATATTTTGCTTTGGATACTTTACGATTCTGATTCTGATGTGTGCACCTGTAACGTTATTATTGTTATTTATTTTAATATTTTGCAAGATGCGGTGCCTTATCTTTGTAATAATTTATTGTTAATAAAAATAATGATTTTGTTATTCATTTTCTTTTTCTATGCTGACTATTTTATTTGATATTAGATGTTCTACAAATTATTTATTTTGTAAGAGTTATCAATTAAGTGTTTGCTTTTATTTTTGAAATGCTCGTTTCTTTAAAATTTGAAAGGGGTTTTTATCATTGATTACATTTTTTTGAAAACGTAAAACTTTCTTTTTATGAGTATTTTGAAAAAGCTTTACACGATGAATTTTTACATGTTTTAAATGTGGTTTTTTCTTTGTTTATGCTTTTTTAAAAACGTAAAACTATCTTTTGACGAGCTTTTTAAAAAGTGCCACCTTATGAATTTACACATTTTTGAAATGTGTTTTTTTCTTTTTTCTACATTTTTTTGAAAACGTGAAACTTTGTACTTACGGGTATTTCAAAAAGCTTTACACGATAAATTTTCACATTTTTTAAATTTGTTTTTTTCCTTGTTTTACTTTTTTTGAAAACCAAAGTTTACTTTTAACGGGCTTTTCAAAAAGTGCCACACGGTAAATTTACACATTTTTGAAATGTGTTTTTCTCCACATTGTTTTGAAAACATAAAACATTTTTTACGGGTATTTTGAAAAAGCCTTACACGATAAATTTTTACATTTTTTAAATGTGTTTTTTTCCTTGTTTTACTTTTTTTGAAAACAAAAGCTTTCTTTTTACGTGATTTTCAAAAAGTGTCACATGATGAATTAGCAAATTTTTGAAATGTGTTTTTTTCATTTTTTTATGCTTTTCTGAAAGCGTAAAACTTTCTTTCTACTGACTTTACAAAAAGTGTCACATGGTTTTACACATTTCGGAAATGCGTTATTTTCTTTTTTTACATTGTTTTGTAAACGTAAAACATTATTTATATGAACTTTTCAAAAAGTACTACCTTATGAATTTTTAAGATGCTTCGTATTGCTTTTTTCCGAAATTATGATTTTTTTTCTCCCAACCATATCAAAAATCGATAACTTATGAATGTACCTATACCTTTTTAAAATACATTTATTTCCCTTTTAAACTTTTTTAAAAATGTATTTTGCAAATTGCCAAAAATGTCTTTTTCTCAAGTAATAATTAAGACTTGCAAAAACGTAAAAAAATTATATTTTCCCGCTGTACTGTATTTTATAAGAGCAGCATTATCTGTAATTACTTAACTTTTAAAAAATCTCGGAATCACACTCATCAATTTTATTTTATTGAGGCACTAGCTACTAATTTATTTATAATTATTAAAATAATTATGTTTAAGATAATTATTATAAATAAATAAACCAACGATATCGAATTGTCAATGTCAACAATAAGCAAGTTTCAGCAAAATCACTAATGTCTTAAAATCCCTTTTGTAAAAAATCATCAGTTGCTAATGATTCAATGATATGTCATCTAAATTGTAAATTTGTATAATTATAATATCGTTTTCAGCATATATAAAGTAAAACACAATAAAGACATTTAGAATACAATGTGGGAAGTGCTAAGTCATGTTATTTGAATATAAAAAATTAAATTTTTTAAAGTACAAAAACTGGATTCGTGGTTATATAATTAATTCACCCAAGCCCAAAATGATACTGCATATAATTACATACTAAATATCTACAAGCCTACTTTCATAGTGCAACTCCAAATGACCATTTTCCATTTGGTGAATAACGAGTAACGAGTGAATAAAGAGACTCAGAGTCACCGACCAGTTACGTATACCTGGAGCAACATATGGTAATTAAAATAAAATAAATATAAATAACAGCTGCAAGTAAGTGGACAAAGAACCCGTCTCATTACAAATGCACGTAGAAACATTGTGTAATACATCCCACTACATTCCATTACATCCACATCTGCAGATCTAATATAGAGTTTTACATATAACAACATATACAGAGGATAATTACTCACATATGTATGGACAGTTAGAAAAACGTGTCTCATAATTAGTGGATTTATTTGTATCCGTCATCACTTGTAAATATCTTTTTGTCATTGAGAACGTGTGTGTAAATACAAATACGGTGTTTTGACCCCTAACCACAAATCTGTGTCAACGTCAACCAAACAACCTTCCATTTAAATCCAAATCAAATCCACTCCGTAATCAAAATCGAACACGCAGATTTCTTAGGTACCTACTGACGGCTAGATTTAAATTCCATTAAAGGACATCTATACATGTATGCAATTATGTAAAAAAGCAAATATTGTGACTGTAAATATTCTTTGACTTTAATGACTTTACATACACTCATGAGCATTTTGGGAGTCTTCGTCCCAATTTCAAAATATAAATTCTGAATAATTAATTATATCAAAAATTTGTAAGCAGAAAACTTTGTGAATTTCGGAAAGGAAGCAGGATCCTTTTTTAGTTTTGGAAATTTTTAATCTGGGAATTTTTGGAATCTTGGAAAACAGACATGAATTTTTTGGAATTTTTAAAAATTAGCAGAGAAGTTTTGGAATTTTAAAAATGTATGATGTGAAAAATTTTAGAATCTTTAAAAACAGGCATAAGTTTTTTAAAATTATTTAAAAATAAGCAGAAAATTTTTGAAATTCTTGAAAATGAACATGTTTTTTTTGCATTTTGAAGCGTTAGCAGAAATTTTTGGAATACTGGAAAACAGGGATGAATTTTTTGCAGTTTTTAAAAATAAACAGAGAAGTTTTGGAATTTTAAAAATGTATGGTGTGCAAAATTTTAGAATCTTGAAAAACAGGCATAAGTTTTTTAAAATATTAAAAATAAGGAGAAAATTTTTGGAATTTTTGAAATTGGACATTAATTATTTTGCATTTTGAAGCATAAGCTAGAATTTTTGGAATTTTGGAAATTTATAATTAATCCGGTTTGGGAATGTTGAAAAGCAGACATGATTTTTGAATTTAATTTGGAATTTTAAAAATGTACAGACAATTTTGGAAATTTTTGAAAATTTGAAGGAATTTAAATTCAAGGAGTTTTAATTTTCATTATAATATTTGACTCTCGGAGGGAACTTGAAATTTTCCGCGAAGAAGTCAGAGAAAATTTTTAATTCTCCATCCGCAAATATTTAAGCGAGTTCCTGTTCGTAGTAGGTACACAACTTAGTAATTATCTACAAACAAGCAAAAGCCAAGCACAAAAAGCCGACTTAAAACTGATAGTGAATGCTGAAGCTTACTTGCAACATTTATGTTTAATCATAATCATTGCTTGAATCAAATCTTAAATCAAACCCGTACTATAATTCTAAAGAAAGAAACGAAGAGACACTCTCAATTCTCATCGAAGATTGACACCAGATTTTTAAATTGTGAGTTGTGAACACTCTTGTGCTAACAAAGGTATCTGAATTGCTTCCAAATAAGACGAACGTGACACATAAACTTGTTTTACTACCAAAAATTTATGAATCGAATTAGGCAAAGCAGTTCACAGTTGAGTTGAGCAACCAGAAAAAAGAAACATGAAGGGATTCCAAGAAGGAAGACGGCCCAAACCAAACCACACACAAAGAATAAGAATCCCTGACTGAAGATATATGCAGGATACGATACGCGGACCGTGTCTAATCAAATGGCATTTACTCCTCACTATTTACAATTTACGATTGATGATTTACACTCACAATTTACACCTGTTCGCTTCCTTCTCACTATCAGCCCTCTTGTCTATATTGGGGTACTATATAGTAAACAATGCTATATAGTGATAGTATTCATCAACCTTTAAAGGAATGCCTATGTACAATACAAATTTAAATGCAAAGTTTGTTAAAGGAATTATTCTCTCAAGAATACATTCAACATTGCTTTGCTCTATCTGTAGTGGCGCCCGCAGAATTCGTTTTCAAGCAAGTCTGAAAAAAACTTGATCCCATCCAGTCTACAATTTTAAAAAAATAACAACAAGCAATTTATCTTACCTACTGTAAATTATGAAAATGGTTGCGCCTTTTCCGGGTCAATTTTAAAGAAAACTGCGTATTTTTTGTGTTAATTAAAAAAACAGTGTAGTGTTTGTGTAAATCACAAAAAAACAGTGTCTTTTCTGTGTAAATTAAAAAAACAGTTTCGTTTTTGTGTAAATTAAAAAAAACAGTGTCTTTTTTGTGTAAATTAAAAAAAAACAGTGTCGTTTTTTTGTAGATTACAAAAAAACAGCGTCGTTTTTTTGTAAATTATGAAAAAATAGTGTCGTTTTTTTGTAAATTCAAATCTAGGTCTTTTTCGTGTAAATTGAAAAAATTGCGCATTTTTCATTAAAATTTTTAAAATGCTGCGTGTAAATTTTAAAATATGCGTCATTCTCAATAAGTTTAAAAAATGAGTGTTTTTCATGCTTTAAAAATATTGCGCCGTTTTCGTGTAAATTTTTTAAAAAAACTGCTTTTTTTCTTCTAAATTAGAAAAAAAATGCGTCTTTCTCCCGTTAATTTTCAAAAACTGGGCCTTTTACATGAATATTTAAAAACTTGCGTCTATTTTGTTTGTTTTATTTTTTTAAAAAAAATTCGTACTTTTCCTTGAAATCTTAAAGAATATTGCATGTGCATTTTTAAAAATTCTTTGTATTAATACTGATATATGCTTTTAAGCCTACGTGGCCTAGTTACGCTACTGCTTTGCTTCACCATATGCCGTTGCCGTACAAGGTTCACATAAATATGAGTTTCTAACTCATAGTCAGTGGAGTTTAAATGCGTGTACTTTCGTGCATTGAAATCAATTGTACTGTAAATTGTCAGGTGGACGTGAATCTGAATTTGAATCCAGAAACTAAAATCCTTTATATTTGATGGTCAGCTCCTGCTGTCATCGTCACTGTCAACCACAACCCAGAGCCAGACCAACTGTTGACTGTCCAATGTCCTTAAAAGAAGCTAAGGATAGTCTGTCCTTGAGCCTTATCTTTCATCTTTGCTTTTCCCACTTTTTCCACTCGTTCTCCCTTCTTTGTAATTCTTCTCGTCATTATTTGTTTATTATGGACAAAAATATTCTTGCTTGGCATGTTGACATAAAATAATCAACCTCTGGACCAGGACAGGTGATAAAATCACGGAACAACTGGACTAAAAATTCATTACAATTCAAGTTTGTTATTTCAAGTTGGATTGAATGTCATTTTTCACCTGTAATTATTCACCTTTAATTTTTTACTACGTAAATTGCTATTGATTGTCAACTGCTATTTGCTTTAAATTTGTAATAAATCTTTATTTTTGTTTTGCTTCGATTGATTCTTGAGAAGACAAGAAAGTTAAAGGAAAAATTGTCAATTGCCATTAAATCTTACGAACGACCAGGGACGATAAATTGGCCTGGCAGTAAAAATAAAGAAGCAGGAAGAATGATAAATAAGGAAGCACTGGCGAACACGAAGACGATGCGATAGGAATTCATTGCATTGCAACAAGTGTCTTTTATTTTTATTTTTACTCGAGCCCTGTCTCGTGCTCGTGCCTGTCTGAACCTGTTCCCATTATTATTGCCGTCACCGTCACCGTCTCTGTCGCCCCGTCGTCGCCGTGCTAAAATTTTACAGCCGCAATTCACTAATCGTAAGAAGCACAGATACAAAATACAAACGAAAGTCACTTTTCCTTAACTAAATTCAATTATCTAGATTGGATTCTACTGGGCTTTGGCGCCAAACTTATGACCTCAACAGGAGTTTGTAATAATTAAATGAAAATAAAGCGAATGCATGAACACCTTACCCGAAATCTAATCTGCTAGACTTCCATTGTCGTTGTATATTGTGATTAGTATGATACATACAATGGAATACCCAGAATAATTTCATATTTATGAAAAATTGGTGTCTTTTTTGGAATTTAGAAAAAATCAGATTCAGTTTTGTGGAATTTAGAAAAAATCAGATGAAGTTTTTTGGAATTTAGAAAAAATCAGATTCAGTTTTGTGGAATTTAGAAAAAATCAGATGAAGTTTTTTGGAATTTAGAAAAAATCAGATTCAGTTTTGTGGAATTTAGAAAAAATCCGAGGCAGTTTTTTGGAATATAGAAAACATCAGATGCAGTTTTTTGGAATTTAGGAACAATCAGATGCAGTTTTTTTGGAATTTAAAAGAATCAGATGCAGTTTTTTGAAATTAAAAAAAATCAGTTGCAGTTTTTTTGAATTTAAAAAAATCATATGCAGTTTTTGGGAGTTTAGAAAAAATCAGATGGAGTTTTTTTTGAACTTAGGAAAAATCAGATGCGGTTTTTTGTAATTTAGAAAAAATCAGATGCGGTTTTTTGGAATTTAGAAAAATTCAGATACAGTTTTTTGGAATTTACAAAAAATCAGATGGAGTTTTTTTGGGATTAACAAAAATTCAGATGCAGTTTTTTGTAATTTAGAAAAAAACATGCAGTTTTTTTTGAAATTTGAAGAAATCATTTATAGTTTATTGGAATTTAAAAAAATCATAACAAGTAATCAAAAAAAGTTGCAGCCTTTTAGAATTCGCACAAAAACGGATGCCATTTTTTAAGATTTACTTAAAAACTGATGCCTTTATTCGAAATTGCACAAAAACAGATGCAATTTTTTTAAACTCGCCTACACTAGACAAGACTCATTTTTTCAGCAGGCCTAAGCGGAAAAAATCCTGCGGACGCTACTGCTCTAAAGTGGACTGTTTTAAAAGAACCCTCAATTTTGGCTGACGGCGATTTGACTGTAATCGTAAAACCAAATGAGAACTAGCAATTTTACATTTTACTGCTTTCCTACTTTTAAAATTCCCCAATCTTGATGTTTAAATCAGGCAACAAAATTCGGCAACCCGTGAAGTAGATAATTGCAGGTAGGCATAAATGTATGTAGTTTTCACACAAAACCTTTTTGAATTACCTATTGAGCCAATTCATGAATTTTAAGTATTTTCAGATTGTCTGTCGCACTGTCCTAAGCAAAACTGTATAATTTTGATTTATGGCCATGTGACTGTACAACGGTGTGACACACCCATCATCTTTTACTTATAGATTCTGGAGGATCCTGTCCTGTCCTGTCCTGTCCCGTCCTGGCTTAAACTGTCTCGTGTCTGCCTGGTCTGGTCTGGTGCCTTTACTTTCTGTTAGTCTGACTTTATTTCAATCGCTTTACATACTACGGTGACAGTTGATTTGGAATTTGAATTGGGGCTTGACTTATGGAATGCACTCCACGGGAATCAACCAAAGTTTGACCTAGCAGTGAGTGTGACACTACCTACTTGTATTTATGAGCTGTCATTTGTAATTTTACATATTTTATGTACCATTGCTTCATTTTTCAGTATCGACGAATATGAGGATCCACGTTTTACGGCACGAGTTTGTGATTTGTGATTTTATTTACCTGAAGTTCTAAACCAGTAGCGTAACTAGGCGAAGAACACGTAGGCCTAGAAATACGCAGGATTTTTAAAAACACAGAACCTTCTTTTAGAAGGTTGTAAGAAAAATGTATTGTTTTTAAATTTAACAAAAACGACACCGATTTTTATAATTTACACAAAAATAACGCACATTTTTTAATTTACAGAAAAATGTAGTAGCTTTTTTTAATATGCACGACAATGTCGCAGATTTTTTTAATTTATACAAAAATGGTGCAGCTTTTTTTAATTTATAGAAAAAATGACGCCGCTTTTTTAATTTACACAAAAATGGAGCAAGCTGCTTAATTATTCTTAATTTACAGAAAAAAGACGCAGCTTTTTTTAATTTGCACAAAAATGGCGCAGTTTTTTTAATTTACACAAAACTGGGGCAGTTTTTTTCTAATTTATTACACAAAAAAAGTCGACGATTTTTTGTAATTTACACAAAAATGGCGCAGCTTTTTTTAATTTACACAAAACTGGGGCAGTTTTTTTCTAATTTATTACACAAAAAAAGTCGACGATTTTTTTTAACTTATACAAAATTGGCGCATCTTTTTTTAATTTACAGAAAAATGTCGTAGCTTTTTTAATTTATACAAAATCGACGCTTGTTTATTTACTCGGAAATAGCGCCATGTTTGGATATGTAATTGACGGTAGGTGAGATGCAGTTTTTTTACACTGGATGAGATAGTTTTATCAGAACGTACACGAAAAAAACTACAATCACTGTTTGCAAAAGCTTACACTAAATATAATCGATACTTCAGAAATTTAGCCTACGTCTAAACAAAATCCTTATTACGCCACTGTTCTGAAGTTGAAGACGATGCGATGGTATATAGAATTTGGAATTGTTGGCGAAAATATCAAGTAAGTGAAGTGAAGCTTTACCACGTCATGTCATAGCTAGACATATTCAGAGAAGTGAAAAATGGAATGGTATTTAGCATAATTGAATAGTGGAAGAAAATTACTCATGTACCTGCATATTGAAAAAGACGAAAGACGAAAACCAAAGCAGTGCAAAGCAAAGATTTAAAAGAAAAGATTTGATGTCAAGTACCAAATCCTGTGGTGACCTTTATGTGCTAGTGGCTCGTGTAAAATTGTCAATAACAATAACAACAGAATATCAGCCTCAACATCATGTCAGTATCAGCTCATGAACATGTAACAATGCAAGAAAACACTGTCTGCCAAGCAGTAAAAAATGGGAAACAAGTAAATCACTTGTCAATCAAAGCGACAGGAGATCGTATCGGATTTACAGCAAAAGCAGCAACAAGCAGCAGGTTCGTTTCTTTGTATTTTATTTTATTTAGTTTTACTTGTTCAACAATTTATTCACTAGTACTCTTATGTTTCCAATTGCCAATACGAACATTTCTTAGTCCACACAGAAATTTAGTCAAGCAAAAAGAATTTGGTAAATATGTTGACAGCCAAAATTATACACGCTTAAAAAATTATTAGTATTAGTAAGGTAGCCAACTTATTGCTCCAACCTGAAATGATAAATAATGGTTTTTTTCGTATTTCAAAAAGCTTTGAAAATATGTTAATGTAAAGGCTTAAAGAAGCTACAATTTTTTCAAAAATTTTTCATTTGAGTGGCTCAGTACATTACATCCTAAAATATGTAAATATGGCCCAAAATGCAAAAATAATGATTTTTAGGCTCGTAAAGGATGAAATAAAGTCTTTTTGGAGGTCAAAATTGTTTTAACACTTTTTATGTTTTTCAAAAAAAATTACTTTTCCTTGTGTATGAGTTTTATCTTTAAGACACATTTTTTTAAATTTTCACGCAAACGACATGGTTTTTTTAGTTTAAACAAAAAAGAGTTAGTTTTTTTGTAAATTCACACAAAAACGACTCGGTTTTTTTAGTTTAAACAAAAAAGAGGTAGTTTTTTTTTAAATTTACACAAAAAAGAGGCAGTTTTTTTACATTTACACAAAAACGACGCGGTTGATTTTAATTTACACAAAAAAGAGGCAGTTTTTTAAATCTACACGAAAACGAAGAAGTTACAAAACTGAAATATTGTGTTTTTGGTTCGAAAAAATAAAATAATGTCTTTAAGGACTTCAAAACGCTTTTAAGTCTTTTTGTGCCTTTACGAAAAAATCGAAGTTCTAGTCTAAAAGTGGGTTGCCAGAAGCTACAAAATTACAACAACTATACAAATTTTTTGAAATTCTTTTAATGCTTTTAGGCTGCCTTCATTTAATTAATTACGATTAATTAGTATACGATTTATTCGTAATTAAATTTGTAATTACTTAAGTATTTAATTATTTGTAATTACCCTTTGTATTTACAGTACTAGTAAGTTAATTTCTAAGCGTGTATGAGAATGAGAGAATGGAAAAGTTAAGAAATGCAATTATAAAGATCCTCGAAATAAAATGCAAATTGTGTTAGCAAGGTCCTTGGTGCAAAAACATGACAGTAACATCAAAAACGACGATGACGACAAGCATTTTAAATTAAAGCACTGGGTACAAAGCGCTGAAGCCCAATCCAAAGCCAAAGCCAATGTGATCCAATACAAAGTAAAATTCAATTCAAGATCAACACCACAAAAATAATTGAGGAAAAAAACAAAGTGTTTAACATTCACGTAGCAAACTTGAACTCAGGTGTATAGTTAATGCTAATTATTAAGAGAAGAGAACCAGCATCGATGTAGGTAATTACATATCGCCCGCATCGCATCGGCGTCAGATAATAAACTAATAACAAATTTCAATATCGACAAAGCCATTCCAAATCAAGGAGGATTGACCAAGAAATGCTGTGAAAACAAAACGTGAATTTATGATGGGAAGTTGTTTTATCATTTCAAATGCGAAGAGTAATTTGAAGACACGTTTAATTAAAAAATTTGGATTAAGAACTCAAGATCATGATCATAATGATGATGGTGATTGTCACGCCTTTGGGGCTGTAGTATTTAAAGGTAATTGGTCGAATTTTGGTTCAAATAACCAGTAGCGCCCGCAGGATTTTCTTCCGTGTTGGTTTAGGAAAACCTTGATCTTATCTAGTGTGGGTAAATTTAAAAAAAAACTGCAGATTATTTAGTGTAAATTGTAAAACAAATACGTCGTTTTCTTGTAACTTAAAAAATCTGAGTCTTTTCACCGTAAATTTTAAAAAACCGCGTTTTCTTTGTTCTTTTAGTTTTGAGAACATTGCGTCGTTTTTGCGTAAATAAAAAAAGCGTGTCGTTTTTTGTGTAAATTTAAAAAAAATTGCATCTTTTTCCTGGAAATTTTGAAAAACCGCGTCTTTTTTGTTCTTTTAATTTTAAAAACATTGCGTCGTTTTTGCGTAAATTAAAAAATCGGGTGGATTTTTGTGTAAATTTAAAAAAAATTGCGTCTTTTTCCTAGAAATTTTAAAAAACCCGAGTCGTTATTTGTGTAAATTTAAAAAAAATTGCGCCTTTTTCCTGGAAATTTTAAAAAAACCCGCGTCGTTTTTTGTGTAAATTTAAAAAAAATTGCGCCTTTTTCCTGGAAATTTTAAAAAACCCGCGTCGTTTTTTGTGTAAATTTAAAAAAAATTGCGTAATTTTCCTGCAAATTTTAAAAAACCCGCGTCGTTTTTCTTTAAATTTTAAAAAACGGTGCGGATTTCACATAAATTTAAAAAAAACTGCATCGTTATCCTGTAAATTAAAAAACTGTGCCGGTTTTCTGTAAAATGTAAAACTACTGCGTTGATTTTCGTGCAAATTTGAAAAAATGAGTCTTTTCGTGTAAATTTAAATAAATGTGCCTTTTTCGAGGAAATGTTAAACAAGGCCGTGTATTCTTAAAAAAAAATTTAGGCCTAGGCCTACGCTTAGTTACGCTACTGGAAATAACAGGTGATGGTGTTCGGGCTAAGCAAGTTGATTCCTGTTTAGTCCTGTTCTCTTTTGTTGTCTGAGACAGTTCGTTGTTCATTATTTTTTGGAGTTAGACGTAGACGTGGACGTAGACTTGGACTTGGAGGCTGACCTGCCCGGTGAGTTTCTTGTTGGTATTCCCTTCTCTGTCAGGGTTTGTGTGGTAAGGGAAGAGAAAACTAATGATGATGATATTGTAATACTAATATCCAAGTCCAAAGACCAAACTCCTGATAATCATCTTTTGCTAATGATAATGATTAATACTTTTAAAGTTTCCATAGAGGCTCTACATGGAAGGATGTGTTATAACAAGTCACATAATTAAAACAAGAACCAGAACCAGAATCATCTAGACAGGTTAAAACCTGCATTGGTATTGGTATCGGCGATTCTTATCGAATACGTGTATTAGCTTCGCAGTCAGTTAAAACGCAAGCCCAACTTCGAGGAAAAACCATTACGATGCAATATTATATTATGATGGAGATATTGATGTTGATGCTGATACGATATTTCTTTTAAATTATGAAAGCCTTTAATAGTGAAGGCAAAGTCAAAGCCAAAGCCAAAACCAAAACCAAGAGTGACTGACGAGGGAAGGGTCTGATATGTTTGTAGAGTTTTTAAATACCTACCTACTCGTTTTTCCAAAAATGCAGCGTTCTCAAGCTGAAATGATGCGTTAAATCATATTTGCTCTCCTCAGTACCAAAAGTGTTTGTTTTTTGCTTTTTAAGAAATTATCATTTTTTAACGTGGCTGTATTTCGATTGTTATGAATTGAAGAATTACACTTATCTAAAAAAAAAGGTGTCAAATTTTTAAAACGCATAATTTGATGGAGCTACATTTTTTAAAAATTGAAACGAAAAACTTTTTAAAAATTTTTAAGAATTTTATTTTTTCGAAGAAAAAACCAATTAGTCTTTTTGGAAAAGCGGAAAAAAACAATTCGTCTTTTTGAAAAAGCGGAAAAAACCAATTCGTATTTTTCAAAAAGCGTAAAATGAGATAATTCAACCTTTTGAAAATGTGTAAAATAAAATAATTTCACGTTTTGAAAAGGTGTAAATTAAAATAATTCGACGTTTTGAAAAGTGCAAAATGAAATAATTTTACTTTTTGAAAAAGTATAAATAAAAACAATAATTCTAATCTTTGAAAAAATGTAAAAATTAATTCTACTGTTTAAAAAAGCGTGTAAAAAAATAATTTTACTTTTTCAAAAGATGATAAATAAAATAATTCGACGTTTTTAAAAATTCTAAAATATAAAAATTCACATTTTTTGAAAAGTTTAAAATAAAACAATTTCACGTTTTAAAAAGTGTAAATTAAAATAATTTGACTTTTTGCAAAGTGTAAAAAAACAATGATTTTACTCTTTCAAACGTTGCTAAATAAAATAATTCGACGTTTTTAAGATGTATAAAATATAAAAATTCACACTTTTGGAAAAGTGTAAAATAAAATAATAAATTAGACCTTTTCAATAAGTTGTAATCGTCACAATTGTAAGTTTCAAAAATTGGAACATACATAGCTAATGAACGCTCTTTTGGCCATATACTAATCTGCAATTACATCAATAAGTAGGAAATAAGTTTACTAATTATGAATAATAAGATTTTCCAAAAACATAATGGGACGAAATGTGAAATGCATTTCATGTTTTTAACCAACTACCTACAGATAGTATTTTTTTGTCTAAAATACCACCACAAGAAATACTACTTATACTTGTAGCTCGATCCAATTACATATAGGGATTTAACCCCTTCCTCGTGAGTACTAAGCTAAAACTAAAACTAAAGCCCACACGGTTTTTTGTTTTGTTCTTGTTCTTGGTTTTTTTGTTCTATTCCCTGCTGGTGTTATTGTTATTATTATTGTTACGCCGAACCTGCCGAACGCTCACATCTGGGCCTACGATAGTTTTAGTTCGTTCCTTCGCTCTTGTTTAGCTGTTGCTGTTGCTCATTGGGGCAGTAGGTTTTTAGATGAAGTTTTTTTGCCCAGTATTTTTATAATCTATGTATGATTTTTTTCTCTTTAGGTTCTCAGTTCGACTCAACAGTCAAAAGCTGGTTAACCTTGGCCTCGTCCTCGCCTAAACAAAGTCTAAAAAGCAAATGTGACGGACATGGACCAAAGCAAAGCAAACCAAAGCAAAGCAAAGGAAAGCAAGGGAACGAAATTACAATAAACAAGGAGAGAACAAACCTCTTTAAAAGAAGGTTGGCGTGTGAGCCTTATATGGGCAGATTGTAGGCAACAGTTAAATGACTTGTAAATGGCAAATTGCTGCAGTATTAAATCATCGCTTGTTTTTTCAACTAAGTCATAATTAAATGGTTACCTACTTGTTTACTATTCCATTATAGGCATATACTAATTAAATTCTAATATAGATATCTCAATGTTCCAATATAATAACCAAAAGATCAAGAAGGTAGCTGTCCTCTTCTTCTTCTTCTCTCTTGAGATTTAAATGGCAAGAAATAATTATGTATGTAGGTATGTACATACAAAACAGCAATCACCAGAGCTAGTGCAATTACGCACGATTTTAATTTTATAATTATACTAAATAATCGTCTCACTAAATACTTTTCCATTGAATTTTTGCACGTACATAATTGCATAAATCTTGAGTCTTAATGAGAGAATATTTTTACCAACAGAAGCACTGCTGTTACGCTCATTAGTCATTGCAATTGCCCAATATAATTTCCTAAACGCTTTGCATGGCTGAATACGGATTGTTAGTAAGTAATTATTTGCACCCATAATTAACGTTTTTCGGAAAGGCGTGATTCATTCATTCTGCCCTTTTTTGAAAAAGTTTTTTTCTTTTTTTCTTCTTCCACGCTTATTAAAAAAAATTAAATTTTTTGAAAGTAAGATTTTTGACGTTTTCGGACGTTTTGGTATTTTATTTTGTGAAACGCTTTTACTTTTTTACTTTGTCATTTTTGGACACTTTGATTTTTTATTTTATCCATTTTTAAAACGTTTTTATGTTTTATTTCATTTATTTTTGAAGCGTGTTTATTTGCTAAAAACTTTATGAAGCGATTTAACGTTTTATTTTATCCTTCTTTGAAGCGTTTCTATTTTTGGAAAAATTTATGAGGCGTTTTTACGTTTTATTTCATTATTTTTTGAAAAATTTATGAGGCGTTTTTACGTTTTATTTCATTCTTTTTTGAAGCGTTTTTATTTTTTAAAAAAGTTTTAAAGTATTCTCTTCATAGTATTGAAGTTATTGGTCTTCTAATTGGTGCAAGAGGGACTATGACATCATTCTTTGAAAATTTTAGAAGAGAATTTGGTTTACTCTGTACTATTAAAAAAGACATCGTTATTGCAACTATTCGTGGATCGAATCGCATTGCTCATAATCATATCTATAATACTTAGTTTAAGGATTTAATGTATTGAACATTCAAAAAAAATTATAATCATAGTAACCCATAAGTATGTATGTTCTAATACTTAAAATGTG